>JAHLWY010001189.1:7500-26121 GCA_020002185.1 Paraescarpia echinospica | reverse complement strand
AATTGATGCATCCACTACATCGCGGTTTGCGTACGTCAGGAATTAATTGTTAACAATTCTGTTTACTCTCCTCGTCAGCTAGTATGATTAGAAAAACATCGATTTAAATGGTTCAAAATGTTATTACATATGGTTAAGCAATCAGTCACCTTTTTTCCAGGGACACCGATAGTGACGGGACAATCAGCAGCGCGCCTGAAGTGGCTAGAAAACACGTGCCGATCTCTCGACATTCTTGATCGGAATAAGCTGAAGAGAAAACGGCACGATTACGACCATATTCTCGTCGATGACGCCAACCGGGTTCTCTTCTGTGACGCCCCAAAGACCGGAAGCTCGTTTTTCAAGACGCTCTGGTTGAACTACACTCGCGGAGTCAACGACATCGAAAATAATAGTATCCACAGTCGAAGCTTCCTCCGGAAACACAACCTACGATACCTTAGCTCATACAATCTGACTGACGTACAAACTCGATTAAAAACTTACTTCAAATTCTTGGTAGTCCGACACCCGCTTGTCAGAGTTCTGTCTGCTTACAGGAACAAACTGGAAACACCGAACGACCATTACCGTCCGCTTCTCGGACAGGCTATTGAACGACAATACGGCGGTGATCCGGCACGGCACTCGAAAGGCAACAACGTTACATTCAAACAAATGGTCCGCCATCTCATCGACCACGGTCCATACGACCACCACTGGACACCTGTCTCGCTGCTGTGCAATCCGTGCGAAATAGCCTACGACTATATCGCAAGACTTGAGACGAGCTACCTGGATTACCCGCACATTTTATCGAGACTGAAGGACGTCCCCGGTTCAAAGACCGGTCTGCCACAATCAATTAAAACATACAAAGGAGCGACGGATTTTGCCATGGTCAAGATGTACTACGAAACAGTTCCCGTATATTATACTAATACGCTCATAAAGGAATACAACTTAGACTTTCAGTTGTTCGGATACACGTGGAACAGAACGTCAAAGTCGTACGGCCAATCGATCAATGCAGATGGCAAGGAGGTTAAGTGGAGGGGTGAATGGACACATCTGACAGAACTATGCTTCTCCAAATTATATGAATGAGAGGGTATCGTAAAATATTCAATGAATTATTGTCCAGAAAATTGCGAACGTTTCTATATTTCAGTGTAGAAGCTAGTCTGAACGTACCACAGGGTATTATATAACGAATTTGAACCAATGTATATGTTATGTATTGTACCACATTTTATGACTTACCCTATAAAATCCATCAGCTATTATTTTTCTCTGTATAAGAATACTCTAATATAATTAATTAATTAATTACATTAGCTCACCGTTTATGAATGAGACTCCAGCACTGCGACACTGTTTCGACGATGATGAAGCACTGGTTATGTGACGTATGGCTCCGCAGTTTATGAACACAAAAGTGTTTCCTAGTGATTGCATAACATTTCTAAAAGTGTATGCGAGGGGAAAGTAAATATATTATGCTAAAGATCAAGACTTGCCATGAAATACCGGCATTCACAACAAAGGAACATCTGCTGCTGTTTTGTGACTTCAACGCACGGGTGGGAGCCAACCATGTCGCCTGGCCAGTCTGCCTGGGACATCACGGATTCGTAAAAATAAATGAGAACGGACAGCGACTTCTTGAGTTCTGCTTCTACTTCAACTTCAGCATCACGAGACGAAGCCCCAACACAAGGCATCATGGAGACACCCCCGATCACTGGAATCAGTTGAATTTGATCATCACCAGACGCTCTTGCCTCCAGAATGTTCTGATCACCCGATCCTACCACAGCGCTGACGGTGACACAGACCACTCCTTGGTGTGCGGCAGGATTAGGTTGCAGCCGAAGAAGGTGCATCGCTCTAAACGCGAAGGAAAACCTCTCATTGGTGTGAGCAAGACATCACATCCCGAAAAGACAGCACTGTTTAGTGAGGTACTGGAGGATGGACTCCTTCCACTTCACACACTGCCACTCAGGCATGGGACCATCTACTCAACACAGTCCACAACACTGCCATCACAGACTTTGGAGAGAAGCAGTCAAGGAAGACAAAGAGGCTAACTACAGTGTGATGACTCTAGTTATTGAGAGGAACACAAGCGCTCGCCCAGCCAAGCAACCCTCCAGGTGTTCCGAACAGCCAGGAACAAAGTCAAGCAGACTGCTAGGCGCTGTATGAACGAATACTGGCTCTAGATATGCAAGGACATCCGCGGTCAGCTGATACAGGCAACACTTGGGCGATGTACGACGGCGTCTAGAAAGCCATAGGCCCTACTCAGAGCAAGACAGCCCCCTTGAGGTCATCCGCAGGCGAGCCCATTCATGACAGGAAAACGCTAATGGAGAGGTGGGTAGAGTACTACTCAGAGAGAATGCGGTCACCAGCTCAGCCATGGATGGCCTAGAATGTCTGCCCACTCTGACAGAGCTGGATGAGGACCCAACCACAAAGGAACTCAGCAAGGTTATCGGCAACCTTTCCAGTGGAAACGCACCTGGAATCGATGGAATTCCGCGCGAAATCATCAGGTGTGGCAAGAGTATTCTACTCGAACCCCTATATGTACCTCTTTGTCAGTGCGGGAGTGAATGGGCCATGCCGTAAGACGCCAACATCATCACATTTTCCAAGAACAAAGGAGACAGGAGTAATTGCAACAATTACAGAGGCATCTCACTCCTGAGCGTAGTTGGCAAGTTGTCATCCTGAACAGACTACACATACTTGCTGACAGTCTACCTCGAATCCCAGTGTGGCTTCAAAGCAAATATATCAACTGCTGACATGATCTTTTCGCATCGAGAGTTATAGGAGAAATGCAATGAACAAAAGAAGCCGCTGTACGTTGCCATCATCGAACTTACCAAAGCCTTTGACCTTGTGAGCAGGGATGGAATGTTCAAGAATCTACTGAAGAGCGGATACCCCAAAGCACTGCAGCGTAATCAGGTCATTCCATGATGATATCAGAGGTACACGTCTGTACGATGGTTCTACCTTTTAACATCACCAGTGGCTTCAAACAAGGATACATCATCATCCCAACCCTCTTTGGGATATTCTTTGCTCTTATATTGAAGCACGCCTTTGGATCTTCGACAGAGGGAGTATACATGCACACGATATCTGACGGAAATGTATTCAATTTGTCTCGCCTAAAAGCGAAGTCCAGGGTGCGCCTCGTCAGAGACTTTCTGTTTGCGGATGATGCATCGGTCATCACGCATACTGAGGGGGGGCTACAAAACGTCATGAACCGCTTTCCAATGGCATGCACGGATTTCGGACTGGCAATCAGCTTAATAAAGACTAAGATCATGGGGCAGGATGTGGTCACTCCCCCAGTCATCACCATAAACAACTATGAGCTAGAGGTAGTCCACCTCTTCACCTATCTCGGGTCCACCATTGCCGACCACCTCTCCTTAGAAGCAGAAATCAGCAGAATTATTGGAAGAGTCGCCTCAACACTTGCCCGGCTTACAAAGAGAGTCTGGAACAACACAATGCTGACGGAGCACACAAAGTGTATAACGCCTGCGTGCTTTGTACACTTTAGTATGGCAGTGAGTCATGGACGCTGTATCTAGTCAGGAGAATTGACTGAACTCATTTCACTTGCGCTGCCTGCGGCGCATCTCGGGATCTCCTGGAAGGACCGAGTCCCCAATGCAGAGGTCCTCTCATGTGCCAAGTCTGTGAGCCTGGTGACCCTTCTCAGGCAACCCCGCCTCCGCTGGCTCGGCCACGTGCATCGGACTGAAGATTGATGACTTCCAAAAGACATTCTCTTCGGAAAGCTGGCCAATGGAAAGAGAGATGCAGGGCATCCCCATCTGCGCTTCAAGACCGTATTCAAGCGAGACTTGAAGGCACTAGACATGGATGTTGACAACTGGGAGGAGCTTGTTGCGGAACGATTCACATGGTGGCAGAAATTACACTGAGGTCTCAAAAGAGGAGAGGAGACTCTCCGTAGACTAGTTGAAGAAAAACGTAACCGCAGAAAAAATACCCAGGCTGACAATAGAGCCGAAAGCGCCTTCAAGTGCAGTAAATACAATAAAGACTGCCTCTCAAGAATCGGACTCTACAACCACAACAGTCGCTGCCAACAACTGATCTTCGACACCAGGACGCAGATCCTTAGTCTCAAGAGACTGCTGGATGCCAACTACTATCACCATCCTCACTTAGCTTGCTACCCATGTCTGCTTCCAAACCTTTCCTCGCTTTTTTAACAAGTCTCTTGGTCTCTATCTTTTTTGTCCGTATGCACCATCCTTACATCGTTGTTCGTTTTTTAATTAAATATCAAGGGCGGGAACATATTACAAAAAAACCACAGCTGACACTGATTGACAGGTGGTCAGCGCACATTGTTCAATTTTTGTTTTCAGTAACATTTTTTTTTCAATCAACTGTCTGCATCTAGTCTAGATAGATAGAGGGAGAGGGAGGGAGAGAGAGATAGAGGGGGAGAAAGAGTGAGAGAAAGAGAGAGGGAAGAGAGAAAGAGAGAGGGGGTATAGAGAGATAGTGAGGGGAGGGAGATAAAGAGTGAGAGAGAGGAGGAGAGAGAGTGAGAGAGAGAGGAGGAGAGAGAGATAGTGAGGGGAGAGAGATAAAGAGGAAGAGACGGGGGAGAGAGATTGAGTGAGAGAGAGAGAGAGAGGGAGGTGAGAAAGAGAGAGAGGGAGAGAGAGAGAGAGGGGGGGACATATATATTGAGGGGGAGAGAGATAGAGAAAGAGAGGGAGGAGAGAGTTAGATAGATAGAGAGAGAGAGAGAGAGAGAGGGAGAGGGAGAGGGAGAGGGAGAGGGAGAGGGAGAGGGAGAGGGAGAGGGAGAGGGAGAGGGAGAGGGAGAGGGAGAGGGAGAGCGAGAGGTGAATGCAGACGTTAGTTCTTTATTTAGAATTTGCTTACATCCACACACGAACAGCACACCGAGGGTAGCAGTTGTCATCACTGTTATTGTATTGATCTTTTGAAAACCGCTCCAATCGTGTGAATCTAATATGTTGCAGAATGAGATGGATATTGAGACTGTCGGGTTTTGTCATGGCGTCCGGTCTTCTGCGCATTGGGAGCCAGTTATACAGTGTACCGTCGACCATCTTTCTGATCTATCGCATGAGGCATACGACAACAGGTAACTGTAACACTTAATTGGAACTACTGGCTTATCCATCACGTGATCTTTTGCATTGCAACAAGGTCCGTCAAATCACCAAGATGCTGTCGAAAGTACGGCTCAAACGTGTTTCGTTGCGACAATAACTGATGGCAAAGTTATTTACGTGATAACTACACACGGAGAAGATTTATTTAGCAGATAACATTCTTCCTAATAATATAATTCACGCATGTAAACTCGTGCTGGTAGGAAAAACTTGACGGAGGTCACGCGCAAAATGTTGATTGTGACGTAGGCAAACCGCGACCTACTAGATAGATTAATTGACTACATCGCGGTTTGCGTACGTCAGGAATTAATTGTTGACAATTCTGTTCACTCTCCTCGTCAGCTAGTATGATTAGAAAAACAACGATTTAAATGGTTCAAAATGTTATTACATATGGTTAAGCAATCAGTCATCTTTTTTCAGGGACACCGATAGTGACGGGACAATCAGCAGCGCGCCTGAAGTGGCTAGAAAACACATGCCGATCTCTCGACATTCTTGATCGGAATAAGCTGAAGAGAAAACGGCACGATTTCGACCATATTCTCGTCGATGACGCCAACCGGGTTCTCTTCTGCGACGCCCCAAAGACCGGAAGCTCGTTTTTCAAGACGCTCTGGTTGAACTACACTCGCGGAGTCAACGACATCGAAAATAATAGTATCCACAGTCGAAGCTTCCTCCGGAAACACAACCTACGATACCTTAGCTCATACAATCTGACTGACGTACAAACTCGATTAAAAACTTTCTTCAAATTCTTGGTAGTCCGACACCCGCTTGTCAGAGTTCTGTCTGCTTACAGGAACAAACTGGAAACACCGAACGACCATTACCGTCCGCTTCTCGGACAGGCTATTGAACGACAATACGGCGGTGATCCGGCACGGCACTCGAAAGGCAACAACGTTACATTCAAACAAATGGTCCGCCATCTCATCAACCACGGTCCATACGACCACCACTGGACACCAGTCTCGCTGCTGTGCAATCCGTGCGAAATAGCCTACGACTATATCGCAAGACTTGAGACGAGCTACCTGGATTACCCGCACATTTTTTCGAGACTGAAGGACGTCCCCGGTTCAAAGACCGGTCTGCCACAATCAATTAAAACATACAAAGGAGCGACGGATTTTGCCATGGTCAAGATGTACTACGAAACAGTTCCCGTATATTATACTAATATGCTCATAAAGGAATACAACTTAGACTTTCAGTTGTTCGGATACACGTGGAACAGAACGTCAAAGTCGTACGGCCAATCGATCAATGCAGATGGCAAGGAGGTTTAGTGGAGGGGTCAATGGACACATCTGACAGAACTATGCTTCTCCAAATTATATGAATGAGAGGGTATCGTAAAATATTCAATGAATTATTGTCCAGAAAATTGCGAACGTTTCTATATTTCAGTGAAGAAGCTAGTCTGAACGTACCACAGGGTATTATATAACGAATTTGAACCAATGTATATGTTATGTATTGTACCACATTTTATGACTTACCCTATAAAATCCATCAGCTATTATTTTTCTCTGTATAAGAATACTCTAATATAATTAATTAATTAATTACATTAGCTCACCGTTTATGAATGAGACTCCAGCACTGCGACACTGTTTCGACGATGATGAAGCACTGGTTATGTGACGTATGGCTCCGCAGTTTATGAACACAAAAGTGTTTCCTAGTGATTGCATAACATTTCTAAAAGTGTAAGCGAGGGGAAAGTAAACATATTATGCTAAAGATTAAGACTTGCCATGAAATACCGGCATTCACAACAAAGGAACATCTGCTGCTGTTTTGTGACTTCAAAGCACGGGTGGGAGCCAACCATGTCGCCTGGCCAGTCTGCCTGGGACATCACGGATTCGTAAAAATAAATGAGAACGGACAGCGACTTCTTGAGTTCTGCTTCTACTTCAACTTCAGCATCACGAGACGAAGCCCCAACACAAGGCATCATGGAGACACCCCCGATCACGGGAATCAGTTGAACTTGATCATCACCAGACGCTCTTGCCTCCAGAATGTTCTGATCACCCGATCCTACCACAGCGCTGACGGTGACACAGACCACTCCTTGGTGTGCGGCAGGATTAGGTTGCAGCCGAAGAAGGTGCATCGCTCTAAACGCGAAGGAAAACCTCTCATTGGTGTGAGCAAGACATCACATCCCGAAAAGACAGCACTGTTTAGAGAGGTACTGGAGGATGGACTCCTTCCACTTCACACTGCCACTCAGGCATGGGACCATCTACTCAACACAGTCCACAACGCTGCCATCACAGACTTTGGAGAGAAGCAGTCAAGGAAGACAAAGAGGCTAACTACAGTGTGATGACTCTAGTTATTGAGAGGAACACAAGCGCTCGCCCAGCCAAGCAACCCTCCAGGTGTTCCGAACAGCCAGGAACAAAGTCCAGCAGACTGCTAGGCGCTGTATGAACGAATACTGGCTCTAGATATGCAAGGACATCCGCGGTCAGCTGATACAGGCAACACTTGGGCGATGTACGACGGCGTCTAGAAAGCCATAGGCCCTACTCAGAGCAAGACAGCCCCTTGAGGTCATCCGCAGGCGAGCCCATTCATGACAGGAAAACGCTAATGGAGAGGTGGGTAGAGTACTAATCAGAGAGAATGCGGTCACCAGCTCAGCCATGGATGGCCTAGAATGTCTGCCCACTCTGACAGAGCTGGATGAGGACCCAACCACAAAGGAACTCAGCAAGGTTATCGGCAACCGTTCCAGTGGAAACGCACCTGGAATCGATGGAATTCCGCGCGAAATCATCAGGTGTGGCAAGAGTATTCTACTCGAAACCCTATACGTACCTCTTTGTCAGTGCGGGAGTGAATGGGCCATGACGTAAGACGCCAACATCATCACATTTTCCAAGAACAAAGGAGACAGGAGTAATTGCAACAATTACAGAGGCATCTCACTCCTGAGCGTAGTTGGCAAGTTGTCATCCTGAACAGACTACACATACTTGCTGACAGTCTACCTCGAATCCCAGTGTGGCTTCAAAGCAAATAGATCAACTGCTGACATGATCTTTTCGCATGGAGAGTTATAGGAGAAATGCAATGAACAAAAGAAGCCGCTGTACGTTGCCATCATCGAACTTACCAAAGCCTTTGTCCTTGTGAGCAGGGATGGAATGTTCAAGAATCTACCGAAGTGCGGATACCCCAAAGCACTGCAGCGTAATCAGGTCATTCCATGATGATATCAGAGATACACATCTGTACGATGGTTCTACCTTTTAACATTACCAGTGGCTTCAAACAAGGATACATCATCATCCCACCCTCTTTGGGATATTCTTTGCTCTTATATTGAAGCACGCCTTTGGATCTTCGACAGAGGGAGTATACATGCACACGATATCTGACGGAAATGTATTCAATTTGTCTCGCCTAAAAGCGAAGTCCAGGGTGCGCCTCGTCAGAGACTTTCTGTTTGCGGATGATGCAGCGGTCATCACGCATACTGAGGGGGGGCTACAAAACGTCATGAAACGCATTCCAATGGCATGCACGGATTTCGGACTGGCAATCAGCTTAATAAAGACTAAGATCATGGGGCAGGATGTGGTCACTCCCCCAGTCATCACCATAAACAACTATGAGCTAGAGGTAGTCCACCTCTTCACCTATCTCGGGTCCACCATTGCCGACCACCTCTCCTTAGAAGCAGAAATCAGCAGAATTATTGGAAGAGTCGCCTTAACACTTGCCCGGCTTACAAAGAGAGTCTGGAACAACACAATGCTGAAGGAGCACACAAAGTGTATAACGCGTGCGTGCTTTGTACACTTTAGTATGGCAGTGAGTCATGGACGCTGTATCTAGTCAGGAGAATTGACTGAACTCATTTCACTTGCGCTGCCTGCGGCGCATCCTCGGGATCTCCTGGAAGGACCGAGTCCCCAATGCAGAGGTCCTCTCATGTGCCAAGTCTGTGAGGCTGGTGACCCTTCTCAGGCAACCCCGCCTCCGCTGGCTCGGCCACGTGCATCGGACTGAAGATTGATGACTTCCAAAAGACATTCTCTTCGGAAAGCTGGCCAATGGAAAGAGAGATGCAGGGCATCCCCATCTGCGCTTCAAGACCGTATTCAAGCGAGACTTGAAGGCACTAGACATGGATGTTGACAACTGGGAGGAGCTTGTTGCGGAACGACCCACATGGTGGCAGAAATTACACTGAGGTCTCAAAAGAGGAGAGGAGACGCTCCTTAGACTAGTTGAAGAAAAACGTAACCGCAGAAAAAATACCCAGGCTGACAATAGAGCCGAAAGCGCCTTCAAGTGCAGTAAATACAATAAAGACTGCCTCTCAAGAATCGGACTCTACAACCACAACAGTCGCTGCCAACAACTGATCTTCGACACCAGGACGCAGATCCTTAGTCTCAAGAGACTGCTGGATGCCAACTACTATCACCATCCTCACTTAGCTTGCTACCCATGTCTGCTTCCAAACCTTTCCTCGCTTTTTTAACAAGTCTCTTGGTCTCTATCTTTTTTGTCCGTATGCACCATCCTTACATCGTTGTTCGTTTTTTAATTAAATATCAAGGGCGGGAACATATTACAAAAAAACCACAGCTGACACTGATTGACAGGTGGTCAGCGCACATTGTTCAATTTTTTTTTTCAGTAACATTTTTTTTTCAATCAACTGTCTGCATCTAGTCTAGATAGATAGAGGGAGAGGGAGGGAGAGAGAGATAGAGGGGGAGAAAGAGTGAGAGAAAGAGAGAGGGAAGAGAGAAAGAGAGAGGGGGTATAGAGAGATAGTGAGGGGAGGGAGATAAAGAGTGAGAGAGAGGAGGAGAGAGAGTGAGAGAGAGAGGAGGAGAGAGAGATAGTGAGGGGAGAGAGATAGAGAGGGAGAGACGGGGGAGAGAGATTGAGTGAGAGAGAGAGAGAGAGAGGGAGGTGAGAAAGAGAGAGAGGGAGAGAGAGAGAGAGGGGGGACATATATATTGAGGGGGAGAGAGATAGAGAAAGAGAGGGAGGAGAGAGTTAGATAGAGAGAGAGAGAGAGAGAGAGAGAGAGAGAGGGAGAGGGAGAGGGAGAGGGAGAGGGAGAGGGAGAGGGAGAGGGAGAGGGAGAGGGAGAGGGAGAGGGAGAGGGAAAGGGAGAGGGAGAGAGAGAGGGAGAGCGAGAGGTGAATGCAGACGTTAGTTCTTTATTTAGAATTTGCTTACATCCACACACGAACAGCATACCGAGGGTAGCATTTGTTATCACTGTTATTGTATTGATCTTTTGAAAACCGCTCCAATCGTGTGAATCTAATATGTTGCAGAATGAGATGGATATTGAGACTGTCGGGTTTTGTCATGGCGTCCGGTCTTCTGCGCATTGGGAGCCAGTTATACAGTGTACCGTCGACCATCTTTCTGATCTATCGCATGAGGCATACGACAACAGGTAACTGTAACACTTAATTGGAACTACTGGCTTATCCATCACGTGATCTTTTGCATTGCAACAAGGTCCGTCAAATCACCAAGATGCTGTCGAAAGTACGGCTCAAACGTGTTTCGTTGCGACAAGAACTGATGGCAAAGTTATTTACGTGATAACAACACACGGAGAAGATTTATTTAGCAGAAAACATTCTTCCTAATAATATAATTCACGCATGTAAACTCGTGCTGGTAGGAAAAACTTGACGGAGGTCACGCGCAAAATGTTGATTGTGACGTAGGCAAACCGCGACCTACTAGATAGATTAATTGATGCATCCACTACATCGCGGTTTGCGTACGTCAGGAATTAATTGTTGACAATTCTGTTTACTCTCCTCGTCAGCTAGTATGATTAGAAAAACATCGATTTAAATGGTTCAAAATGTTATTACATATGGTTAAGCAATCAGTCACCTTTTTTCCAGGGACACCGATAGTGACGGGACAATCAGCAGCGCGCCTGAAGTGGCTAGAAAACACGTGCCGATCTCTCGACATTCTTGATCGGAATAATCTGACGAGAAAACGGCACGATTACGACCATATTCTCGTCGATGACGCCAACCGGGTTCTCTTCTGCGACGCCCCAAAGACCGGGAGCTCGTTTTTCAAGACGCTCTGGTTGAACTACACTCGCGGAGTCAACGACATCGAAAATAATAGTATCCACAGTCGAAGCTTCCTCCGGAAACACAACCTACGATACCTTAGCTCATACAATCTGACTGACGTACAAACTCGATTAAAAACTTACTTCAAATTCTTGGTAGTCCGACACCCGCTTGTCAGAGTTCTGTCTGCTTACAGGAACAAACTGGAAACACCGAACGACCATTACCGTCCGCTTCTCGGACAGGCTATTGAACGACAATACCGCGGTGATCCGGCACGGCACTCGAAAGGCAACAACGTTACATTCAAACAAATGGTCCGCCATCTCATCGACCACGGTCCACACGACCACCACTGGACACCTGTCTCGCAGCTGTGCAATCCGTGCGAAATAGCCTACGACTATATCGCAAGACTTGAGACGAGCTACCTGGATTAACCGCACATTTTTTCGAGACTGAAGGACGTCCCCGGTTCAAAGACCGGTCTGCCACAATCAATTAAAACATACAAAGGAGCGACGGATTTAGCCATGGTCAAGATGTACTACGAAACAGTTCCCGTATATTATACTAATACGCTCATAAAGGAATACAACTTAGACTTTCAGTTGTTCGGATACACGTGGAACAGAACGTCAAAGTCGTACGGCCAATCGATCAATGCAGATGGCAAGGAGGTTAAGTGGAGGGGTGAATGGACACATCTGACAGAACTATGCTTCTCCAAATTATATGAATGAGAGGGTATCGTAAAATATTCAATGAATTATTGTCCAGAAAATTGCGAACGTTTCTATATTTCAGTGTAGAAGCTAGTCTGAACGTACCACAGGGTATTATATAACGAATTTGAACCAATGTATATGTTATGTATTGTACCACATTTTATGACTTACCCTATAAAATCCATCAGCTATTATTTTTCTCTGTATAAGAATACTCTAATATAATTAATTAATTAATTACATTAGCTCACCGTTTATGAATGAGACTCCAGCTCTGCGACACTGTTTCGACGATGATGAAGCACTGGTTATGTGACGTATGGCTCCGCAGTTTATGAACACAAAAGTGTTTCCTAGTGATTGCATAACATTTCTAAAAGAGAAAGCGAGGGGAAAGTAAACATATTATGCTAAAGATTAAGACTTGCCATGAAATACCGGCATTCACAACAAAGGAACATCTGCTGCTGTTTTGTGACTTCAACGCACGGGTGGGAGCCAACCATGTCGCCTGGCCAGTCTGCCTGGGACATCACGGATTCGTAAAAATAAATGAGAACGGACAGCGACTTCTTGAGTTCTGCTTCTACTTCAACTTCAGCATCACGAGACGAAGCCCCAACACAAGGCATCATGGAGACACCCCCGATCACTGGAATCAGTTGAATTTGATCATCACCAGACGCTCTTGCCTCCAGAATGTTCTGATCACCCGATCCTACCACAGCGCTGACGGTGACACAGACCACTCCTTGGTGTGCGGCAGGATTAGGTTGCAGCCGAAGAAGGTGCATCGCTCTAAACGCGAAGGAAAACCTCTCATTGGTGTGAGCAAGACATCACATCCCGAAAAGACAGCACTGTTTAGAGAGGTACTGGAGGATGGACTCCTTCCACTTCACACTGCCACTCAGGCATGGGACCATCTACTCAACACAGTCCACAACGCTGCCATCACAGACTTTGGAGAGAAGCAGTCAAGGAAGACAAAGAGGCTAACTACAGTGTGATGACTCTAGTTATTGAGAGGAACACAAGCGCTCGCCCAGCCAAGCAACCCTCCAGGTGTTCCGAACAGCCAGGAACAAAGTCCAGCAGACTGCTAGGCGCTGTATGAACGAATACTGGCTCTAGATATGCAAGGACATCCGCGGTCAGCTGATACAGGCAACACTTGGGCGATGTACGACGGCGTCTAGAAAGCCATAGGCCCTACTCAGAGCAAGACAGCCCCCTTGAGGTCATCCGCAGGCGAGCCCATTCATGACAGGAAAACGCTAATGGAGAGGTGGGTAGAGTACTACTCAGACAGAATGCGGTCACCAGCTCAGCCATGGATGGCCTAGAATGTCTGCCCACTCTGACAGAGCTGGACGAGGACCCAACCACAAAGGAACTCAGCAAGGTTATCGGCAACCTTTCCAGTGGAAACGCACCTGGAATCGATGGAATTCCGCGCGAAATCATCAGGTGTGGCAAGAGTATTCTACTCGAACCCCTATACGTACCTCTTTGTCAGTGCGGGAGTGAATGGGCCATGCCGTAAGACGCCAACATCATCACATTTTCCAAGAACAAAGGAGACAGGAGTAATTGCAACAATTACAGAGGCATCTCACTCCTGAGCGTAGTTGGCAAGTTGTCATCCTGAACAGACTACACATACTTGCTGACAGTCTACCTCGAATCCCAGTGTGGCTTCAAAGCAAATAGATAAACTGCTGACATGATCTTTTCGCATGGAGAGTTATAGGAGAAATGCAATGAACAAAAGAAGCCGCTGTACGTTGCCATCATCGAACTTACCAAAGCCTTTGACCTTGTGAGCAGGGATGGAATGTTCAAGAATCTACCGAAGAGCGGATACCCCAAAGCACTGCAGCGTAATCAGGTCATTCCATGATGATATCAGAGGTACACATCTGTACGATGGTTCTACCTTTTAACATCACCAGTGGCTTCAAACAAGGATACATCATCATCCCTTCCCTCTTTGGGATATTCTTTGCTCTTATAGTGAAGCCCGCCTTTGGATCTTCGACAGAGGGAGTATACATGCACACGATATCTGACGGAAATGTATTCAATTTGTCTCGCCTAAAAGCGAAGTCCAGGGTGCGCCTCGTCAGAGACTTTCTGTTTGCGGATGATGCAGCGGTCATCACGCATACTGAGGGGGGGGGCTAAAAAACGTCATGAACCGCTTTCCAATGGCA
The DNA here is from genome assembly GCA_020002185.1 of Paraescarpia echinospica. Lineage (NCBI taxonomy): Eukaryota > Metazoa > Annelida > Polychaeta > Sabellida > Siboglinidae > Paraescarpia > Paraescarpia echinospica. The sequence continues at coordinate 11,860 of JAHLWY010001189.1, read as the reverse complement.
TGCACGGATTTCGGACTGGCAATCAGCTTAATAAAGACTAAGATCATGGGGCAGGATGTGGTCACTCCCCCAGTCATCACCATAAACAACTATGAGCTAGAGGTAGTCCACCTCTTCACCTATCTCGGGTCCACCATTGCCGACCACCTCTCCTTAGAAGCAGAAATCAGCAGAATTATTGGAAGAGTCGCCTCAACACTTGCCCGGCTTACAAAGAGAGTCTGGAACAACACAATGCTGACGGAGCACACAAAGTGTATAACGCCTGCGTGCTTTGTACACTTTAGTATGGCAGTGAGTCATGGACGCTGTATCTAGTCAGGAGAATTGACTGAACTCATTTCACTTGCGCTGCCTGCGGCGCATCCTCGGGATCTCCTGGAAGGACCGAGTCCCCAATGCAGAGGTCCTCTCATGTGCCAAGTCTGTGAGCCTGGTGACCCTTCTCAGGCAACCCCGCCTCCGCTGGCTCGGCCACGTGCATCGGACTGAAGATTGATGACTTCCAAAAGACATTCTCTTCGGAAAGCTGGCCAATGGAAAGAGAGATGCAGGGCATCCCCATCTGCGCTTCAAGACCGTATTCAAGCGAGACTTGAAGGCACTAGACATGGATGTTGACAACTGGGAGGAGCTTGTTGCGGAACGATCCACATGGTGGCAGAAATTACACTGAGGTCTCAAAAGAGGAGAGGAGACGCTCCGTAGACTAGTTGAAGAAAAACGTAACCGCAGAAAAAATACCCAGGCTGACAATAGAGCCGAAAGCGCCTTCAAGTGCAGTAAATACAATAAAGACTGCCTCTCAAGAATCGGACTCTACAACCACAACAGTCGCTGCCAACAACTGATCTTCGACACCAGGACGCAGATCCTTAGTCTCAAGAGACTGCTGGATGCCAACTACTATCACCATCCTCACTTAGCTTGCTATCCATGTCTGCTTCCAAACCTTTCCTCGCTTTTTTAACAAGTCTCTTGGTCTCTATCTTTTTTGTCCGTATGCACCATCCTTACATCGTTGTTCGTTTTTTAATTAAATATCAAGGGCGGGAACATATTACAAAAAAACCACAGCTGACACTGATTGACAGGTGGTCAGCGCACATTGTTCAATTTTTGTTTTCAGTAACATTTTCTTTTCAATCAACTGTCTGCATCTAGTCTAGATAGATAGAGGGAGAGGGAGGGAGAGAGAGATAGAGGGGGAGAAAGAGTGAGAGAAAGAGAGAGGGAAGAGAGAAAGAGAGAGGGGGTATAGAGAGATAGTGAGGGGAGGGAGATAAAGAGTGAGAGAGAGGAGGAGAGAGAGTGAGAGAGAGAGGAGGAGAGAGAGATAGTGAGGGGAGAGAGATAAAGAGGGAGAGACGGGGGAGAGAGATTGAGTGAGAGAGAGAGAGAGAGGGAGGTGAGAAAGAGAGAGAGGGAGAGAGAGAGAGAGGGGGGGATATATATATTGAGGGGGAGAGAGATAGAGAAAGAGAGGGAGGAGAGAGTTAGATAGATAGAGAGAGAGAGAGAGAGAGAGGGAGAGGGAGAGGGAGAGGGAGAGGGAGAGGGAGAGGGAGAGGGACAGGGAGAGGGAGAGGGAGAGGGAGAGGGAGAGGGAGAGCGAGAGGTGAATGCAGACGTTAGTTCTTTATTTAGAATTTGCTTACATCCACACAAGAACAGCACACCGAGGGTAGCAGTTGTCATCACTGTTATTGTATTGATCTTTTGAAAACCGCTCCAATCGTGTGAATCTAATATGTTGCAGAATGAGATGGATATTGAGACTGTCAGGTTTTGTCATGGCGTCCGGTCTTCTGCGCATTGGGAGCCAGTTCTACAGTGTACCGTCGACCATCTGTCTGATCTATCGCATGAGGCATACGACAACAGGTAACTGTAACACTTAATTGGAACTACTGGCTTATCCATCACGTGATCTTTTGCATTGCAACAAGGTCCGTCAAATCACCAAGATGCTGTCGAAAGTACGGCTCAAACGTGTTTCGTTGCGACAAGAACTGATGGCAAAGTTATTTACGTGATAACTATACACGGAGAAGATTTATTTAGCAGATAACATTCTTCCTAATAATATAATTCACGCATGTAAACTCGTGCTGGTAGGAAAAACTTGACGGAGGTCACGCGCAAAATGTTGATTGTGACGTAGGCAAACCGCGACCTACTAGATAGATTAATTGATGCATCCACTACATCGCGGTTTGCGTACGTCAGGAATTAATTGTTGACAATTCTGTTTACTCTCCTCGTCAGCTAGTATGATTAGAAAAACATCGATTTAAATGGTTCAAAATGTTATTACATATGGTTAAGCAATCAGTCACCTTTTTTCCAGGGACACCGATAGTGACGGGACAATCAGCAGCGCGCCTGAAGTGGCTAGAAAACACGTGCCGATCTCTCGACATTCTTGATCGGAATAAGCTGAAGAGAAAACGGCACGATTACGACCATATTCTCGTCGATGACGCCAACCGGGTTCTCTTCTGCGACGCCCCAAAGACCGGAAGCTCGTTTTTCAAGACGCTCTGGTTGAACTACACTCGCGGAGTCAACGACATCGAAAATAATAGTATCCACAGTCGAAGCTTCCTCCGGAAACACAACCTACGATACCTTAGCTCATACAATCTGACTGACGTACAAACTCGATTAAAAACTTACTTCAAATTCTTGGTAGTCCGACACCCGCTTTCTGTCTGCTTACAGGAACAAACTGGAAACACCGAACGACCATTACCGTCCGCTTCTCGGACAGGCTATTGAACGACAATACGGCGGTGATCCGGCACGGCACTCGAAAGGCAACAACGTTACATTCAAACAAATGGTCCGCCATCTCATCGACCACGGTCCATACGACCACCACTGGACACCTGTCTCGCTGCTGTGCAATCCGTGCGAAATAGCCTACGACTATATCGCAAGACTTGAGACGAGCTACCTGGATTACCCGCACATTTTTTCGAGACTGAAGGACGTCCCCGGTTCAAAGACCGGTCTGCCACAATCAATTAAAACATACAAAGGAGCGACGGATTTTGCCATGGTCAAGATGTACTACGAAACAGTTCCCGTATATTATACTAATACGCTCATAAAGGAATACAACTTAGACTTTCAGTTGTTCGGATACACGTGGAACAGAACGTCAAAGTCGTACGGCCAATCGATCAATGCAGATGGCAAGGAGGTTAAGTGGAGGGGTGAATGGACACATCTGACAGAACTATGCTTCTCCAAATTATATGAATGAGAGGGTATCGTAAAATATTCAATGAATTATTGTCCAGAAAATTGCGAACGTTTCTATATTTCAGTGTAGAAGCTAGTCTGAACGTACCACAGGGTATTATATAACGAATTTGAACCAATGTATATGTTATGTATTGTACCACATTTTATGACTTACCCTATAAAATCCATCAGCTATTATTTTTCTCTGTATAAGAATACTCTAATATAATTAATTAATTAATTACATTAGCTCACCGTTTATGAATGAGACTCCAGCACTGCGACACTGTTTCGACGATGATGAAGCACTGGTTATGTGACGTATGGCTCCGCTGTTTATGAACACAAAAGTGTTTCCTAGTGATTGCATAACATTTCTAAAAGTGTAAGCGAGGGGAAAGTAAACATATTATGCTAAAGATTAAGACTTGCCATGAAATACCGGCATTCACAACAAAGGAACATCTGCTGCTGTTTTGTGACTTCAACGCACAGGTGGGAGCCAACCATGTCGCCTGGCCAGTCTGCCTGGGACATCACGGATTCGTAAAAATAAATGAGAACGGACAGCGACTTCTTGAGTTCTGCTTCTACTTCAACTTCAGCATCACCAGACGAAGCCCCAACACAAGGCATCATGGAGACACCCCCGATCACTGGCATCAGTTGAACTTGATCATCACCAGACGCTCTTGCCTCCAGAATGTTCTGATCACCCGATCCTACCACAGCGCTGACGGTGACACAGACCACTCCTTGGTGTGCGGCAGGATTAGGTTGCAGCCGAAGAAGGTGCATCGCTCTAAACGCGAAGGAAAACCTCTCATTGGTGTGAGCAAGACATCACATCCCGAAAAGACAGCACTGTTTAGAGAGGTACTGGAGGATGGACTCCTTCCACTTCACATTGCCACTCAGGCATGGGACCATCTACTCAACACAGTCCACAACGCTGCCATCACAGACTTTGGAGAGAAGCAGTCAAGGAAGACAAAGAGGCTAACTACAGTGTGATGACTCTAGTTATTGAGAGGAACACAAGCGCTCGCCCAGCCAAGCAACCCTCCAGGTGTTCCGAACAGCCAGGAACAAAGTCCAGCAGACTGCT
>JAHLWY010001189.1:0-2500 GCA_020002185.1 Paraescarpia echinospica | reverse complement strand
AGATTAAGCCCCCTGACTATAGGCCAGTTACAATCTATCAAGGCAAGTAGGATGCAGGAATTTAGGATGGCCTCAGCTCAAAATCAACTGCATTTTAAAAGGGGTAGGATCCAAGTGTTGCACATTTGGGGTTGGGTCCATTCTCAGTGTTCAACACTACGACAAAATTAATTTTGTGTACAAAATGTGCATTAAATTTAGGTGCAACTGATTGGAGGATGGAACAAATTCCTGTGAACAAGAATGTTCAAGACAACTAGGAGGCATTGATCTGTGCTGTGAAGATGTCAATAACAATTTCTTCAGACCAATAAGAAATAAACATTTCCGTAATTTAACAGCATGATATTAGATCGGGCAGCAAAGATTTGTTTTCTCTTATGCTGTTTGGATTGATACAGCAAAGCTAATCAATTATTATAACTGTCAACTCTCCCGTGAAATCTGGGAGTCGCCTGGAATATAGGTAAATCTCCCGGATTTTCTCTCGAAATCTCCATCAGCACCCCCTATCTTTGAGACAGCGCGACACCATGGGAGATGTGCCAATACGTGAACCACTGAATTTCCAGCAAAAAATCTCCAATAGCACCCACCCCAATCTTCCTATGTCAAGATCCGAGATATATGGGAAGCGTGCTGAACCCCTGAGGAATCTCCCGGATTTCAACAAAAAAGTTGGCAGGTATAAACGATATATTTTCCTTGTCATGTTGTAATAACTTCTAGGGTCAGGTATGTTTAAAATGTGAGACGAGTATCCAAAAATACCAAAAAATTATTCTGGTACGATTTAACCATGGGAATAGAATCTCATCTTTAGACACATCTGCCTGATTCACAGTGTGAACATTGTTGTCTGTTTATTGCTCTCACACAGACTGCAATATTTACACTTGTCTTTGACGTGAATAATACAGACGGCGTATTGCACACAACAATGTAATCCACTTACTTAAACATGTAGTTCCATCAAACATATAACTGTACGAGCATGTCGTACATTGATCAGCAATGGTGCAGGAATCACAGATGTCAGCACAAGCTGAAAGCAGAAGAACTTGGCATTACACCCAGAATTGTATGTGGTTCACAGAAACACTGCGACGTCTCAGCATCCCTCGGTTCCACTGCGACATACATCAAGAAGGCTGCATGTTTATCTGCAAGGCAACCAGATAACATCTACATGTGTCCGCTGTACAGCTCTTCTTTGTTCTGCAATATAGAATATGTGATATAGATTTCAATATGCATTTGCAGCACAGTATTTTAATTTTGTGAGTACATTCTGCTATTCCGCTAACAATGCAGTTGTTTGTGTTGGACTCCCCATGATAATTTACGTGTAGGGAAGGACATCACTGCAAACACAACACACCATTTTGTCTAGTGGTGTTGCACCACTAGCACAACGTACAACAAATAACCAATGAAGTTACTTACAGATCCGTAGTCCTTTACTCAGTTCACATGCAGTGCATTGAGCGAACTGATGTGCTTATCAGCAAGACATGTGGTTCTGCAACTGTCAACGATGCAAGGCATCGACTCTTCTCCAATGACAGTCATCAACGACCCAGGCTGCCCTCTTCGAACATATCAAGAGGTACTTATTGCAAGCCTCTTTCATCTGGAAGCAGTCAACCGCTAGCCACCAGGCAATCGCTGTGTTTGGTCAATAGGGATGGTAACAGGATGAGCACAGCAAGCAATGGCTTCCTTTGTGGACCACTCTCGCCGACGCAAGTATGGCTTGTGCCCTCCTCCTACATGGTGGCTGCACGAAACGTGCAAGGGCAATTGAAAGAACTGCAGGGCATGCCTTCATTGCATGGCATTGTGCAATAGCGAGGGTGGCTGCCTAAACAATGATGGCAAAGATGCTAACCATTGAACCTCTACTAATGGATAGATGGATGGTCGGATGATGGATGACACTGTTTAGGTACATTCATTGTAAGTTTCGTTTTGACCCATTGATGGAATGATTCTGAACTATTTAAAAATTATATGTTCACAATAAGGGTTGATAAAATATCAGTGAATTTGTGGATCTAATTGACATAGCATTGGATTATTCCATGTCAAATCAATCACTATTAGGCCATTTTTGCATCACCCCATTCCAATTTTGATTAAATTTAGCACAGTTGTTGGCTCACATGAGAATATCTAAATAATGTTTTTTTAAATCTAGGTCAAGTATTATTCATGATATAAGTCACTGAACTTTTACCTCATTTGCATACTGAATGTCACAATGCCCATAACTCTGCTGCTAATAAAGCTAGAAAAGCAAGCAATACATAATTGGAAAGCCAATAAACAAGCACACATAGGTATAATGTAAATAAAAATTATATATATTTTTTTCATAATTTGAATTTTGACCTCAGATACCCAAAAACTTGTCCTCCGATTTGTTTGATTTTGTTATACAGTATCCTATACTATTTCAGAAATATCCCTGAAAATGTTAGAGTGGGCAAATAATAAT
>JAHLWY010001188.1:0-26140 GCA_020002185.1 Paraescarpia echinospica | reverse complement strand
AAATACCGTTTTGTTGTGATATGCGTGAATATTTTTCGATCACTCTGTGATGGGACACGTTTGTTTCGAGAATACTGGATGTACTACTGCATTAGACAAGATAAAACATCAAATGGGAATGAGTTTTTACACCTATAACTTACGTACTATTTTCTTGTAACTTACGTGACGGAGATGAAAGGGTAACATACATTCCCCTTTGCGGTTAATCTAGTTATATGTGTAGCTTGATATCAGTCTAACTTTCGTGAAGATTTGTAACATGCAGGACATCAATTTGGGGTAAGACCACATTACTGATCCGTCCGCGCAAAGAGTGCACTTCAAAATACCGTTTTGGTGTGATATGCGTGAACTTTTTTCGTTCACTTTGGATTGGGACACGTTTGTTTCGAGAATACTGAATGTACTACTGCATTAGACAGCATAAAACATCAAATGGGAATGAGTTTTCACCAAAACACATACTGACTCTTGTAACCGTATTGAAGAATGAAGGGTAACCTTTGTTCTTTACGGTGATATCTAGTTATATGTGTAACTTGATATCAGTCTAACCTTCGTGAAGATTTGTAACATGCAGGACATCAATTTGGGGTAAGACCACATTTACTGATCCGTCCGCGCAAAGAGTGCACTTGAAAATACCGTTTTGGTGTGATATGCGTGAATTTTTTTCGATCACTTTGTGATGGGACACGTTTGTTTCGAGAATACTGAATGTACTACTGCATTAGACAAGATAAAACATCAAATGGGAATGAGTTTTCACACCTATAACTTACGTACTATTTTCTTGTAACTTACGTGACGGAGATGAAAGGGTAATATACATTCACCTTTGCGGTTAATCTAGTTATATGTGTAGCTTGATATCAGTCTAGCCTTCGTGAAGATTTGTAACATGCAGGACATCAATTTGGGGTAAGACCACATTACTGATCCGTCCGCGCAAAGAGTGCACTTGAAAACACCGTTTTGGTGTGATATGCGTAAACTTTTTTCGATCATTTTGTGATGGGACACGTTTGTTTCGAGAATACTGAATGTACTACTGCATTAGACAACATAAAACATGAAATGGGAATGAGTTTTCACACCAAAAACTTACGTACTATTTTCTTGTAACTTACGTGACGGAGATGAAAGGGTAACGTACATTCCCCTTTGCGGTTAATCTAGTTATATGTGTAGCTTGATATCAGTCTAACCTTCGTGAAGATTTGTAACATGCAGGACATGAATTTGGGGTAAGACCACATTACTGATCCGTCCGCGCAAAGAGTGCACTTAAAAATACCGTTTTGGTGTGATATGCGTGAATTTTTTTCGATCACTCTGTGATGGGACACGTTTGTTTCGAGAATACTAGATGTACTACTGCATTAGACAAGATAAAACATCAAATGGGAATGAGTTTTCACACCAAAAACTTACGTACTATTTTCTTGTAACTTACGTGACGGAGATGAAAGGGTAACATACATTCCCCTTTGCGATTAATCTAGTTATATGTGTAGCTTGATATCAGTCTAGCCTTCGTGAAGATTTGTAACATGCAGGACATCAATTTGGGGTAAGACCACATTACTGATCCGTCCGCGCAAAGAGTGCACTTGAAAATACCGTTTTGTTGTGATATGCGTGAATGTTTTTCGATCACTCTGTGACGGGACACCTTTGTTTCGAGAATACTGGATGTACTACTGCATTATACAAGATAAAACATCAAATGGGAATGAGTTTTCACACCTATAACTTACGTACTATTTTTTTGTAACTTACGTGACGGAGATGAAAGGGTAACATACATTCCCCTTTGCGATTAATCTAGTTATATGTGTAACTTGATATCAGTCTAGCCTTCGTGAAGATTTGTAACATGCAGGACATCAATTTGGGGTAAGAACACATTACTGATCCGTCCGCGCAAAGAGTGCACTTGAAAACACCGTTTTGGTGTAATATATGCGTGAACTTTTTTCGTTCACTTTGTGATGGGACACGTTTGTTTCGAGAATACTGAATGTACTACTGCATTAGACAACATAAAACATCAAATCATAATAATGTGTTTGTTGGACGCTTTGATGCAACACACCAGGCGTGAGTGTATGAGCGACTTCCTACACGCGTTCCTGACGGTGATTCGTAAAGAGAAGAACAGCTTTGTGCTGTAGGGTAGTGGAGGAGTACGTGACGCCCACGTATTGCAGGCGATCATCGAAGAGGGGCTGGGCGGCTGCTCGAACCGAATGCGTCCCGCTCCACCGATGTATAACGAAAGCCTGGGGACGATGGGACCGACGTGCTCGCCGTACTGGAGCGTATCGGAGGAGCTGGGGACGTGCCAACGGCAACTTGTCGTGCCGAGCCGGAGTCAGTTGGTCGGACGTTACGAACGACTGGCGATGGATCTCGTCGCCGAGACTCTCGGCGAAATGATTCTGGAGAAGGCGCGAGATCAATGCGGGGTATGCGAACCGAATGAAGGCTGTCCATACGTTCACATGCCCGGCTATCGCGCGGGGCGGCCAAATCGTGTATACATGGAACGTTTCGATAAGCCGGGCTGTATTGTGACGCGCTATTTCAACGGCGTTATCGAAACGTCCCTGCGTCGATCGCTCAACCCCTGTTTCACGAGACTAGTGCATATTCTACACGAGACTACGGTGTCGACTTCTTCCGGTGATCAGCAGCCGCAAAAGGGCCGTGCAGGAGAGTTGTATTTGGTGCAGTTTGTGTCGAACTAGTTGTTGGGAACAAATTGGCGCGATTATATGAATCGTGTGCAACTCGAGTCGGCCGTGCACACGTACGTGCAACGCCGGAGCGGACTGGAATGAACGAACGAACACTAGTAGAATAGAGGACATTAATATTTGCTTGCTATTGAAACAAAGGCTTCACGCTGTGTTTGAATGTTGTAAGAGTACCGAATAAAACGTTGAAAATGTACTTTCCGTTTCCGAGTTACCTAGTTAGAAAAATTACCGCACACAGTTAGAAAAATTACCGCTAGTCGCACCGTAGTTATAAAAATGACCGCCACCACATTCCTCCCGCTAGATACCGCACACAGTTAGAAAAATTACCGCTGGTCGCAAACATCCACCGTAGTTATAAAAATGACCGCTAGTTACCATATTCCTTCCGCTAGGGTGTACTTACCACCACCACCACCACCACCGTCACCGTCGCTGTTATAAATAGCGGTGCTCGAAAAAATAGCATTAGAGAGAATGGCGGGATATTCACCACGCTTCACGCTATGCTACGACATCTGAAGCTGCGGTGTTCGCCACCTCCTAGTAGTAGTAATGAATCAGTGGTGGAGGAGGCGGCAGCCGCTAGGGCGCCGCCGTCACCCGACGATCTACAGCGTGTCGTGTACGAGCACCGGCGTAGCATAGAGACGTCGGTAGCGCGCGGTGCCGTACAGTCGCGTTACAACTATCGTATGACCGCCTGTACGAGTACGCGCGTGCTCGAACCGCGTCTGGGGGAAATGTTTCGCGAACAAAAGAACGCGTTTAAAATTAACGTAAGCTATGGTTTTGCATTACGCCACAAGGTGTCGGGTCGGTACCGGTATTTTCATTCTTCGTGTAACTGTTGCGGTCGCCTCCTCGAAACACCCGCCCTAGTTACCGATAGCCGTTCATTCGAACGATTCCTCGACGCCGTGCGCACGACCGACGTACTGCAGTACGCCATCGCGCAGCGTCCCGACTCTGGATGGAGCGTCGAGCTCGTAACTAACGCCACCTACTTCGCGAACGTCATCGTCAATCATCCTATCGGCTGCGTTGACGTGACGACGCTTCCCGCCTACGTGCGCCCCAACAGGGTCATCGTGACGTTGACGAAAGATCATCGAGGCACGCCCTACGACGACCATATGTCTCTTCCGATGCATCGGACTCCACCTGCAAGGTCACCGACGAGGCGAAAGTATCCGCCACATCGATACGAACCGTTTAACGAAAGACGCTAAACGTCTGCTCGCGCAGTGTTGTCGCGACGCGCGCACGTCGGCCTCGAACGGCGTGCGCCTGAACGAACTGGATCGCGTGGAGACGGTTTTCGGCATCAACGTCGTCGTCTATCGTCGACTGACGAATGACGTCGCCGAACTAGTCCGTCGATCGCGCGAAGCGCACCCCACGACGCTGAACGTCAACCTGTACGAGTCGCACTTCTCGTACATAAGCGATCCGCGCGCGTACACGAAAACGTACAAGTGCGGGAAATGTGGCAGCGTCCTCTGGCGGAACGCGCGCGAGTTACGACGTAACGAAGCGACGTGCGAAGGTGGCGTTCGTCACGTGTTCCCCGGCGGCGTCTACCGACCGTCGCCGTCCGTATTCGAGCGGCTCGACGATAAAGGCATCGACGTCGGCGACGATCTGCGATACTACCGGTACCGCGCGACGTTCGATTTCGAGTGCTATTTCGCCGATAACGATCTGCCGACGGATACCGACAAATGTCGCTGGATCGCGCGACACGAACTGCTCAGCGTGAGCGTCGCGTCGAACGTGCCCGGTCACGAAGCGGCGAGGTGTTACGTCACGACCGGCGATTCGTCGGAACTCGCGCGTCGCCTCATCGACGACCTGGAAGCGGTGAGCGCGGCGGCGTGCGCGATTCTACATCCCCGCTACGACGCGACCTTCGAAGCGCTCGACGCGTTCGACGCCGACTGGCGGCGACGATGCAACGACGACGACGACGCCGCCGCGTCACTGTACGTCACTCTCGCCGACCGGCTGTGGACGCACCTTCGTCAAATGCCCGTATTGGGATTCAATTCGGGTAAGTACGACCTGAATGTCGTCAAAAAGTACTTGACCCCCCTGCTCATAACCGGCGACGCGCAGCACACGTCGTCGGCGTTTACCATTAAACGTCAGAACAATTACATGTGCCTGTCGACGACGACGTTGAAGTTCCTGGACATAACGAATTACATCGCGCCCGGCGTTAGCTACGATCGCTTTCTGAAAGCGTACGATTGCTCGGCAACATATCGACGCGTTGACGCGTCTGGACGAAACCGCCCTGCCGTCGCGCGAAGTTTTCTACAGCCAGTTGAAACGCGAGGGAGTCTCAGCGGAGGCGTACGAGATTTGCGCGACGGCGTGTCGTGACGAGGGCATGACGTCGATGCGCGATTTTCTTGTGTGGTATAACAATCGTGACGTGGCGCCGTTTCTCGAGGCCGTCGATCGCCAGTTCGCCTTCTATCGGCGCCGACGTATCGACATGTTCAAGGACGCCATCAGCGTACCGGGGTTGACGTTGTTGTATCTGTTCAACGACCTGCCGACGTCGATCCATTTCTCGCTCTTCAACGAGCCGAACAAAGATCTGCACCGTCTGCTGCAGGCGCAGATCGTCGGCGGCCCGTCGATCATCTTCGCGCCCCACCACGAGGCCGACGTGACGTCGATTCGAGGCGGCGACGCGCCGTGCCGATCGATAGTAGGCTTCGACTCAAACGGCCTCTATCTATGGGCAATAATGCACGAGATGCCGACGGGCTGGTACACGCGCCGACGCGCGGAGAATGCCTTTCGAGCGGCACGCGTGCACCGCTACGGTCGTATGGCCGTGGAGTGGTTGACGTGGGTGGAGGCGGAAACCGGCGCGCGTATACGTCACCAGTTGAACGGATGCGAGAAGCGCATCGGAAAGCACCGAGTCGACGGCTGGTGCGCCGCCACGCGAACGGCGTATCAATTTCACGTCTGCTATTTTCACGGCTGCCCGACGTGTCAGGCGCACGTGACGACGAACGCCGTCAACGGTCAACCGATAACGACGCTGTACGCCGCGACGATCGCCGTGACCGCCTACCTGCGCCGTTTCGTCGATGACGTCGTCGAAATGTGGGAGTGCCAGTGGCACGCCGTGCGACCGCCGGCGGTGCCGACGCCGCCCGACGCGTCACGATGGCACCCACCGACGAACATTACGCTCTCGACGATACTGGAGGCGGTGCACGACGGCTCTCTGTTCGGCCTCGTGCAGTGCGATATCGCCGTACCGGAAGCGCTGCGCGACAAGTTCGCCGAGATGCAGCCCGTACTCAAGAACGTCGATATCGTACGCGACGATCTCAGCCCGTTCATGCGCGACTACGCCGAGTCGCACGATCTCCTCACGCGACCTCAACGGACGCTCGTCGGTAGCTACTTCGGCGCGGCGATCGTGCTCACGACGCCGCTCCTACGCTGGTATCTGGCCCACGGTCTCGTCGTCGAGCGCGTCTGCCAGATTGTCGAGTACGCGCCGATAGCGTGCTTTCGCCGCTTCGGCGACGCGGTTTTGACGGCGCGACGCGAGGGCGATATCGATCCCGACAAATCGATCATCGCCGATACCTTTAAACTTCTCGGCAACAGTTCCTACGGGAAAACGATTACGCGCGTCGATCGGCACCGGGAAATCAAGTACGCCACGCCGGTCGGCGCGTCGATGCTCGTCAACAATCGGCGCTTCCGGCAACTCGACGTCGTCTTCGACGACGCGCTGTACGAGGTGGCGCTGAATAAGCACAAAATCGTCTACGGCCTGCCGATACATATCGGCTATTTCGTATTGCAGTACGCAAAATTGAGAATGCTGGAATTTTATTTCGATTTCGTCGACGCCTACATTCCCCGTCCGCTCTTCCAGTACTGCGCTATGGACTCGGACTCGGCGTACATCGCCCTAGCCGGATGTGACGTCGACGCGCTCGTACCGGAAGAACGTCCCGAACACTACTTCCGGAATCGTTCGCTCTGGTTTCCGGCCGAATGCTGCGACGCGCACGTAGACGCCTACGTACGACGGCGCGTCGCCGGACTGGCGTGGGACGACGCGGTGGCCTGCTGCGAGCGCCAACGCCTGTTCGATCGCCGAACGCCGGGTCTCTTCAAAGAAGAGTGGCGCGGCGACGGAATCGTGGCGCTGTGCAGCAAGACCTACTACTGCTTCGGCGGCGCCGCCGGTCCGAAGTACAGCACGAAGGGACTGAGCAAGCGACAGAACGCCGACATCGACGAGCACACCTTCCTCGCCGTACTGCGCGTCCGTCGCAACGGCGTCGGCTGGAACCGCGGTTTCCAAGTGAAAGACTCGTCCGTGTTGACGTACGTTCAAGAGCGCGCGGCGTTGAGCTACTTCTACGCTAAACGCCGCGTGCTCGACGACGGCGTCACCACGGCGCCGATACTCGTCTAACTCGTAAACAACTCTCGTCTAACTCGTCTACTACTAACCTAACCCCCACCACCACCCCCCTAGGGGTAGTTTCTGTATGTATGTATGTATGTATAGGTAGGGTAATAATAATAAACACCAACAATTGTGTACATCATTTGTTTGTTTTTTATTTCTACTATACACGTAAAAGCGAAGCGAAATTAATGAGGTTTTAATAAATCATATACGAGACAGTCATTGTTCACCCGATTGGTGCCGAATAGGTTCTGGAACGTCGTCAACGGCATACCGCGACATCGGAGGAGAAGGTAGGCGACGCAATATTGTCCGCACACGTTAGAGATGACGCTCTGCAGCCGCTTGTCGTTGTACGTCCACGCGTCGCCGCAGTGACGGTGTAGGAACGCGCGGAAGTCGGCGTGCAGCGGCGGCAGACCGTACGAATCGAAATACTCGCCTCGTCGGTCGGCGTCCACGTAGACGGCCACCCAGTGCTGTCCCGGTTCGCCGCCGTCGTCGGTGTTGCACACGAAGACCGTCGGGTAGGTGGCGGCGGTGGCGGCGATAAGTACCGCGTCTTTAGGCACGACGCCGACGACGATACGTTTAGCGTACGTATGGCGTTCCAGACGACGCATCAGTTGAAACGTATCCATAGTTACTACCAGTCGTACACGACGTTCCGGTTCCGATCGATCTCCATCACCGTCTCGAATTCCGCGTACACGACGACGTTCACCGGAAGCGGTAATGGCTTCCCGAAATGCATTTCGACGCCCACGCTCCTCTGACGCACGACGTTGCAACAGTCGGGGGTCAGGTCGAAACCGAAGAGGGTGTAGCCGGCGCCGAAGTCCGTGCGCGATACGTCGTTCCCCTCGTCCTCGAACGCCTTTCCGGTCGCCTCGAAGAGATTCATGTAGCTCCGTACGTACCGGTTATGCGGGAAGTCCGGCTGCAGCGGCTTGCTCGGCACCTGACGTCCGTCGACGACGAGCGTGAGGAAGTTAATGTCGTTGTGACGCGCGTCGAACGGATTTCTAGTGTAGTCGCCGTTGTAGGCGACGTTATCGATCATCATCATCAAGAGGCGTTTCGGAATCGCACCCATGTACAGGTTCTCGTGCGTGTGCGATAGCGTACCCGCCGTTATCGAGAACGATTTGAAGTCGACGCGGCGCTTCGGAAACTTAGCCGTTCCCAACCCCCACGCTTTGATATGTCCCATCTTGACGGCCGGATTCAACTTCACTTTTCGCACGTGCAGTCGAATCGACTGCAGCACGATGCGCCACCCCGGTACGGCTTGCGCGCCCATGATCGCGAAGGCGTCCTTCGAGCGCACTATGCGTATTTTCGTGTCGACGCCGTTCGGTATGTGTCTGTTTAGCATAAACGCTTCGACGTGCAGGCGTCCCATCATCTCCACCTCGTTGCTAGTGGCCGTCATGAGGCGTCGTGCCTCGAACCCGACGTTGGCGTTGCCGAGCGTGTCCATCCGTCCGGCGGTGTCTTTGTACCACAACGAACCCGTGAGATGCGAACGTTTCGCGTCGCTACCGTAACTAAGCAACGTCTCGAGGTAGGCCCGGTACGCGTACGTATTGGTCGACGGCGTCACGAGGGTGTTGTTCAGCGACACGTCGATTTGACTGATCATCGAATGCAGGAAATTGTTGACCGGCGCCACCGCGGCGGCGGCCGCCAGATCGGTACCGTCCCCCTGCGTCACTTTGAAGCGCACGTATAATTGAACGCTCCCCAGGTCCGTATAGTCTTCGCCCGAACCCGGGACGAGAAACTCGATAGGACCGCCGGCGTCGAGAGTCGTCAGCGGCTGGTAGACGGTCCACTGACTACTCTCGATGCTCGTCTGCGTCACCGGTCCGCTGAACAGCTCCAGTTCGGCCTTCACGTCCTCGCACGTCGAGCCGTTCACGAACACCATCGCTCGTCGAATATGTCCGTTCGACGCGCTCTCTTCCGCCTACTGACGACCGTCGCCGCTAGGCGTGCTCTCTTTATGCAGCTGCCGCCGCGTCGCTGCTGCTGCGTTTGTTGTTTCTTCCGTAGGCGCGGTAGGTCGACGACAACGACACGAGGACGTTGTTCAGCGACACGACGAGTTGACTGAACATCGTATGCACCGGCGCGGCGGCGGCCGTCAGACCGACCCCCCGCGTCACCATGAAGCGCGCGTACACTCGAAGGTTCGTATAGTCTTCGTCCGGGAACTCGATAGGGTCGAGAGACGTCAGCGGCTGGTAGACGATCCACTGACTTCTCTCGATCAACGGTGCGCCGCTGAACAGGTCCATCGTCGTTATTCGTCGAATATGCCCGTTCGAAGCGCTCTCTTCCGCCTACTGACGGCCGTCGCCGCTAGGCGCGCTCTCTTTACGCCGACGCCGCCGCGGGGGCGACGCTGCGTTTGTTTCTTTCTCTTCTGCTGCTTCTTCTTTGGTGGTGCCTGAGAATTCAATAGGCCGTCGAGAAGATCAGCGCCGGCCTCCTTCGCGCGTCTTTTTATCGACTGTTTCAGATCGCCGCCCGGCGACGACGTCGCGCGCCACGTGCATGCCGGTGTTGAGCGCACGTTTTCCCAACGCCAATGCACCTCTCTTGATAAGCGGCATGGCGCTTCGAAACAGACTCCCGATGAGATTACCCAGACCGCGACCTCGTTGACCCCGAGCACCGACGAAGACCGGCAGCTGTCCGCCGACCTGACGAACGTAGTAGCCCACGTACGGGTTCTTCGACGGCGACATGTTATTAAAACAATTTCGATTTACAGCGTCTGAAGTGAAGCGTCGTCACCACCTTCCCCTGCTCGAATGGTATCGGTTGGCCGTGATCGTCTCTTATATCGACTTCGATGTCGTCGAATTGATTCCGCAGCAGCTTCACGTATTGCACGCGATCGAACGTTTCAGAAATAACGTCACCGTTCTCACCGCGGACGGCGATGTTTCGAAGGAGCGGCGCGTACACGTCACCAACGACGCGCGGTTCCACGAGATCCGTGTACACGTACAGACTCTCGATGCCCGCCGACATATTCACCGTATTGCGACCTTCGTACTCGAACGTGTACGAGGCGGGCGATGTGCTGATGACGGGTCTCACCGCCGGCGCGGGACCGAACGCGGACGAACTCATGATCGTGTTGGTATGGAAACCTAGCACGTAGTTCAGGCGACTCGAATGAGGTATGATAAATTCGACACCCGCCGACATACGAAGCGTATATCGGTTATAGACGGCGCAGCATTCTAGCATGGCATTGACCTTATCGGTGTGTAATTTATCTAGCGCCTCGTTGATCTTGTGCAACAACGTATAAACGTTATTGTAGAAACCGTGAGGAATCGTCGTCTGATGATATATCAGCACGGTCGAGCCGTCTTTGTCTATCTGCGTGTAAACACCCTGTTCGCCCCCCGCGCAAGTCAGTTAGAAGTAGGCGTCCTTCTTTCTCACGTTGTACCACGTGTGCGGATACTGTACCGACACCGCGCCGCATTCCCACACCCCCGACAGGTCGAAATGTCGCGGCAACGACGTGACGTAGTGCGTCAACGTATTTTCGGGGTGACGTTTCATCGACGCGTTGCTCGGCAGCGTCAGGTAAAACTCAGATGAAACCGACATCGTGTTGTCGTCGACGTTCGTCGCCGACACTCATAGACGGACTCAGAAGCAGGTAACCGAGACAGCTTCTCAACAGCGCCGTGCACAGGTTGGAGTCACCTTGACCTTTCGTCAGATTGTATATACTAACGGCGATGACGAAATACAGGACGACGACCTGACAGAGGAATACGATTTCGGCCTTAGGGCATTCGTTGCCGCAGATTCGCCATGGAACGGGTTCGACAGTGGTTGTAGCGTCGATGGAGTCGTCGTGCTCGTCGTCGACGACGGATGATTGCTCGGCGTTCGTTCTTCGACGATGATCGCCGCTCGAGGTAGTTTCGTCGTCGTCGCACATCGTCGCGCCACTGCGCGCTGTCGATACAGCAGGGACCTTTATACGGTAAGAACGAAGATCCGTTGCATATTCCCGCCTCGTGCAGTCGCCAGCTGCCAGTGTGAAGCATCCAACGATTCATCGCCGCTACTATAGGTCCACGAGCGACTCGGCGTCGATCCAGCTGTTGAATGATGCCGGATATCCGCTCCATTTTACGAGCGCCTCCGAACCGCCACCACGACGCCGACGACGCCGTAGAACCGCCTCCACGCGATATAGTTTGTCTTTCGGAACGACTACGCGTTGTAGTTCCGGTTCGTAGAAGGTGCCCTCTATCGGCGTCACGGCGTCGTCCTTCAGGCGATAAACGGGCGGTTCGGACGGATGCACCTCTACGACGGTGAACAGCTCCTCGCTCCAGTTAGCCATGTATCCTTTTTTGAATTCACCCCTCGTCTTGCTGATACGTACGCGATCTCCCACGCGTAGTTTCGGTTTTCGTCGTCGTCGTTGATCGACGCCGTCGCCTCCGTACAGTCGTTGCCATACGGCTTCCTGATTCGTCGCGTCGACACTCGCCGGCGTCCTACCGATACTTCGGTGGTAGGCGTTGTTGTACGATCGCACGAAATCCGGTAACGCCTCTACGTAGCGCAGCGTTTCGTGTTTCGTAAAATAGCGCCACATACGCGTCTTCAAAGTTCGATTAAACCGTTCCACGACGCTCGCTTTAGTCTCCTCGTTATGCGTCACGAAATGATGAACGCCGCGACTCTTTAGCAACGTTTGCAGGGGTCGGTTCAAAAACTCGCTCCCCTTATCGGTCTGCAGCGTGTTCGGCGTCTCGTCGCTCAGCAGGAGCTCGAAGGCCGCGACGAGCGACGGACCGGACTTACTCTTCAACGGAACGCACCACGCCCACTTCGAAAACACATCGATCACCGTCAATAGGAATGTTATACCGTCGTTGTTCGTTTTAAGTCTAGTCAAGTCGACCAGATCGGCTTGCCACTGCTGGTTTCGACCGCCCACGATGACGCGACGTCGTTTGAAATGACGTCTAACCGGTTTGTGTAGGGTATAGGCGTCCTGCGACGCTAGCCACCTCTCGACGGCAGGACGTCGGAGCTTCGACCCCCGGTGCAACGCGTCGACGCCTCCGTAACTCCCCACCCGTTTCGGATCGAAGTACACGTTATTCAGCTCGTCGTCGTCGTCGTCGTTTCGTTGCTGTCGAGGCTTTCGTTTTGGACGACGACGACGACTCCACCCGGACACCATGACGACGACGACGATGATGATACGATGATTATTATACAGAGTGCGATAAGCTCGATGGTGAAGCCGACGACGACGATGATCGCGCGTCGTGAAGGCATCACGACAACGTATCCCACGCCGTGACGTCCAACGAAGAGGATCGTTGTCTGCGTTTAGGCTCGCCTCGCATCCGACGTCGTCTCCACTCCGTCGGCGCTGATGAACTAGACGTCGTCGGCATCATCATCGCCTCTTCTAGTAGGTGCTTCTGTCGTCGCTCCACGTAAGATCGATAGCGCGGGTTGCCTACGAATTCCATAGGGATATTCATATCCTTCATGTGCAATCCGAACTCCCGCCATCCTACGGGCGCCGTCGTCTTCGATCTCGTTCGCATGAGATCGTTTACTAGATCGACCATATTACTCCCCGCGATCGTTTTACCGTCGTACACGAATTCACCGCGATCGTTCCATCGAGACAACGGATCGGCTTTCATTTTTTCGATAAGCAGTCCCGCCTTCCCTTTCAACATTTTCGGCATACTGGCTATGATTTCGCGCTCTATCACCTCCGACGATGGTGGCGCCACCGTCGCCGCCGCCGCCGCCGCCGGCACCGCAGGCGTCTCGCTGCTGTTGACCACCGACACGCGTACTGGTTGCGCCGCTCGAGCCGCCTCTATCGTATTGTACCGACTCAGCAGTTGATTGTACGACGCTACCTTTTCGCGTTCCGATAAATCCGAACGTTCTAGAATGTCCTTCATGTCGCTGTCAAGGCTAATCAGCACACGTGATCGGGGCGTGCTCGACGACTGATCGACACGTGGCAGAAGGCTTTCCATCAATCGTGGATCGACCAACGCCATCTTCTTCGCGTACTGCATCAATCACCCTCCGCCGCCGCCGAACACCTGTCTGAGCAGCGGCAGGATAACGGTACTCGCTAACGGCGCGAGTAGGGCTTTTCGCAGAGCGATGTTCCGCCTATGTCTCTCTAACAGCTGCAGGGCGATGATGTGTCTCTTTATTTGATTCGTCGGTCCCGCCACCTTCGGTCGTCTCTTCGCTGCCACCTTGCCCCCCGTCATAGCGACTAATAAACGGACGCGCCGTAGTCCCTCTCTTCTTATAGTCCGCCGACACCACCACCACCACCACCACCGCCGCCACCCTTCCGTACGTACACGTACTGAAGACGATCGTCCGGAAACATGCACGTAAGCAGGCGCATATCCTCTTCCGTTTCCTGTTTCAGATCCACGAATAGATAGCCGTACGCCGACGACGTCGCGTCTTTGAAAGCCTCTATCATGTAGTTGACCTTTCCCGGGTACATCTGTTTCGCTAGGTGACCTACTTGACCGGCGTCTCAAGGGCTCTTGAATAGCACTATGTATTGAGCGTTCAGGCTGATTGTACGGTTTTCTTTCCCTTTCGGAAACAAGTTCTGTCGCAATTGTACGACCGACGTATTACAATGATGACTTTTTTTAGTAAATAGTACCGTCACCCGGCTATCGGTCTCCTCCATGAGGTCATCGAGTACTAGAAGCGTTCTCGCTTTACCGTCTAAACGTTTCGGATCCGGCAGGCTGTCTACGAACTCTATTTTGGAAGACATAGACGTGTAGCCGCTCTGCCACTGTCCGTAATACCACAGGATTTTCTCCGGCGGCGGATCGATCATAGTGTCGTAACGTATCAAACGCTCGACGAACGTCGTCTTACCGCATCCCGTAGGACCGGCTACTATACACGTAAAAGGATGCTTCAACGACGGTCCGTTCATTTTTTACGACTGAACGACGAACACTTTTTTACGCGTCTTTATAACCATCGCGCAACTTCATCAACAGTTTACCGAGCATGTTCTTCCCCGCATCACCCGCGATTCCGCTACCCCAGAAACCCTCCCTACTCGCTACCCATTCCACCAATTCGGCGTCTCCGGTCGCCAACAGTGCAGCCTTCAAATCGCTCGATCCATCAAACTTCCTCCTCAACAACATCTTCATACATGTCACCCTAACGTCGGTCCATTTGTTTTCCATTCTCTTTAGTCGAATATCGTAACCGCGTCGTTTCGCTGCATAAGAGCTTCGCGACCTTTTGATTTCTTCGGCACATTCCACGTCGTCGAGAATATCGCTTTCCTATACTGATAGGCGTGCTCGACGGATCGAAAGCCCCGACCGAACGCCGACACTCGACACATATACATATTCGACAAGAACGACCGCGATCCACCAAACCTTATAGGCGACGACATCACACCGACTACCGATCACCCGCTACCGTCACCGCTTATATACTAGACTCGACCCCTAGGCTCCTAAGGTCAATGGTTTTACCCCGGTTATAGGTGGTATATAAAAACGAAACGTTAAAAGTACGAAACTAAACGTTGGGTCGACGTTTATACAATGGTTTTAGCGTGGTTTATACAATGGTTTTAGCGTGGTTAGCGCAATAACAAAAGTACCAAACTAAACGTTGGATAACGGGGGTCGACGTTTATACAATGGTTTTAGCGTGGTTTATACAATGGTTTTAGCGTGGTTAGCGCAATATTATTGCTTACGTCAGCACGCTCTAGGTACGACGTTGATCGCTAGGACTCAAATACTCTCTGCACTCACCGCTAGGTGGCAACTCTAATGTAGGGGTAATCAATCATCCAATTAGTATCAAATTACATCGCTCATCAATCATGTTTTTTATAAGTAGGTTTCCGAAACTAATTAGTGTCAAAAAAAGCCTTTGATCTTTTTTTATAAGTAGGTTGCCGAATCGTTTAGTGGTCATTAAATTCTTTTTTATAAGTAGGCGTTTGAGGTCGTACAGAGCCTCTATACTACTGGCGTGCAATGACAACTCCACGCTCATCCATGTCCTTGAGCAGTTGGCAAAAACAGAATCTCACACCGATAACTCTCAGACGACTACAAGCGAGACTCGTGTTAATGTTCCAGATGAGGGAGCCATGGACATGGTATAGGCTGAAGTCGATGGTCCCCATCTAAGTAAGAAGATTGTTGTGGTAGATCGCATTGTGGTTGTCCAGAAACGGACGAAGAAGAAAGCAACAATGGCGACAATGAAGGATATCAGTGAATGTTACATTAACAAAATGATGGACATCACAAGTGGCTATTATGAAATCGTTCTAGTCTTTGACACCTACAAGGTGGATTCATTGAAGAGCACAAGCAGGGGAAAGAGACATGGACGAATGACCCAATCCAGTACCAAGTCCGATACGATACCAGCGTAAAACACATCACCATGAGCCGTTTCCTATCCCATGACCAGACAAAAGGTAATCTCACGGATTACATGGCTGAGAAAACTGTACTGTACAACCTAGATTCCCCCAAGCTGGTTATCACTTCAGCATCTGGACGAACAAGGAGCAACAGGGACATTCACTTTGAAGACAACAACCATGAGGAAGCAGACATTTTAATGATCTGTCAGGCTGTCTTGGCAACACAAAAGAAACCAAGGGAAGATGTTGAGCTGATGTTCTTCTCGCCAGACACTGATGTCCTTGTGCTGATCATAGCTAATTATAATATGCTGCCGAGGAAGACCTCGATCTCGATGGCATCGGGTGTGCTGCCGATTGAGCCATTCTGGACAGCTCTCGGTGCAAAAAGGGCCAAGGCATTGCTGGCATTCCACGCCTTCTCTGGAGCCGACAATACAGGGACGTTTGCAAGAATAGACAAGGCTACATGGTTCAAGATATGTCTTGATCGAGGCCGGCGTTGGCGTGGTTAATGCCCGTGTTATGTTATCAGCAGCCAGTGAAGTGGCAGAAGATCTGCAGTCTACCTTGGCTAAATTCGTATACGCTGCATATTGTCCCAAAAGTCATCCAGATCAATCGCATTCCAAAACTGCGATGGCACCTCTTCTGTAAACACATGGCGGAGAGTGACAAGCTACCACCCACAATTGGGACGCTCAACCAGCACGTACTGAGAGTACACTTGCAGGCTATAGTGTGGGGCCAAACCAGTACTGCTCAGCAGGTGTTTTTGGACCCACTGCAGAATGGCTACCACAATATTGCTGATGGATAGCTGACGCCAACCACAACTGACACCCTTCCAGCATTGAGATGGGACGATGCAATGCAAAGGAGACTCTTCATGACAGAGTGAGAATGATGATGATTCACACTTTGAAAATCGTATATCCGACGACGGTAGTGATGACTAATGTGCAGTATACCTGGTCACAACAGTATTGCAATAAACCAGACATATGTGAAATACACGCAACTGTGTAGTGATGCTGTTATGTTGGTTATAAGATGTTAATAAATGAAAGTACAGGCACATACTTGTTTTCAATGTACACGTGTGTTGATAAACTATGCTGCACGTGTATTATTCCGTCATAACATGTATAACTGTCATAAACTAGTAATGTCATTATGCTTAGATGATTGTAATTGAACTTATTGGATTCATTGCCCCTCAATATGTAAGTTTGGCTACCAAAATCAAAATGAGTGGTTTAGCAGCTGTGATATTGAGAAATACAGGTTTTCAATGTCCACCATTTAAAAAATCCAAGATGGCCGCCATATGTACCTTTAAAAATGTAAACATTGGTTTTCAGCTCCACTATATCATAACGTTTTCAAAAAAATCTCAAAAAGTGAACGAAACACATGCTTATACGCTATGCTACATGTATATTATTCAGTCATAACATGTATAACTGTCATAAACTAGTAATTTTATTATGTTTAGGTGATTGTAATTGATCCCATTGGATTCCTTTCCCCTCAATATGTAGGTTTAGCCACCAAAATATTGAGATTTACATGTTTTTAATGTCCACCATTTGATAAATCCAAGATGGCCGCCATTTATACCTTTCACAAAATGTACACATTGGTTTTCAGATTCACTATATCATAACGTTTCCAAAAATGTATACGTTTGCAAATCTCCAAAAAACATACATAACAAACCTGACTAAATATGAAAGTAACACACAGTGTCTAGTGTGTAATGCTTAACTGTTCTGCATTGGTGTTTACCTACGGTCAATTCCTTGGGCACCTGACTTGCTGAGAGGGTCTCACATCACATCTTCAGTCTGGACGGGTCAATGGGGCAATTTACAACACAGAGCCAAAGGATGTTGTAATTAACACCATTATGTCAAAATATCACAGAGTGACAGTACAGTGCATTGATGTTTGGCTGTATGGTTACTGCGACAATAGTATTAGTCGAAGTTAACCTCAACAGTATGAGTTCGAAAGTATGTATAGAATGCGTGGGCATGCACACCTGTCAACTGCATTCTCATGTCTACTGAAGAGTTGCATTGTTCAACTGGTTTATCCTATTACAAATAATGACGACACTTGTTTGTACATGTTAAAGATTTTGCCCAACAATATTATTTTATGTTGCGCCTGTGATCTCAGATTCCTGGGGATTTAGGTGCTACAGCATTTTGTCATTATTATTATTATATGTTTTTTAGTTTGCTACATTTCGATTGGTAATTGTTTTTATTATATACCAAGATATGCAAGAATGACAACTGCAGCAATGTTAGTGTTGTATATAAAATAAGAAACATATGTCCCATTATGTAGGTTTTGAATTACATAATGTACATTGTCTAACAACTCATAATTGTAATAAATGGGCATGTTATGGTGTGATGTCAATATATCGATTTGATATTGTCACACAAAATGTGTACACTGCTATGATATATATTCGTATTTTAGTACTCCCTATGCGTACTTTTCAGCTAACAGGATTGTCTAGTAGTAAACTAATGTGAGTGGTAAAATACACCATTACAAAGCTATTTAGTGTAGCCTTTCTACCGTACAAATTTCACTGAAATAGGGAGCGTAAACGTTGTTGAACTACCAGAGAGGTTGTGCCTAGATGAGTGGAAATTACTTAGATAAAGTTTGAATAAAAAACGTTTTGCACTCTTTCATCACTGACAACGTCCGGAGCCTCCAGATGTGAATATTGTGACGGTCGTGCTTCGATTATGTCATGGGTGATTTCCTATATAAACGCAAAACATCGATCGGCATAAAATACTTATATTTATATATCATATACATCATAAAACATAACTTGGAACAGACGTTCATTTATTTATTTACCCTTTCCATAGACTTACGTGTCAAGAAAACTTCAAGCACAGCAAGTTTATGTTCCGATTTCACTTTTAAGAGAGCCTTCAAGCGATCCCGCAGTCTCTTCTTCTCTGCCAAAATGACCCAAGAAGTATTCATGAATTTGGCAAATTCCTTTCTCTTTTTCTCCGCCGCCGAAGATAGTGCAGCCAGACGCCACATCTACAACACACAAGCAAACGTTCGCGTTATCACATGTCACGCGATACAAATGTCAACCCCTTTTTCCATCTCAATAGTATAGTATGTATTGTAGCGGCCTAGTCAGTGGACTTGACCTCTTTCTTTGATCGCACCCTAACCTAGTTACGTGAACTCATGTGATCGACTACACGCATTATGTTCTGACGGAATAAAGTTGTATTCTTGTCAGTTTGTGTTCACTACATTGGTGACCCTGACTATACCAAGACGGTATTTTGGTATGCAACACGCGTATACACACACGAACTAAACTGTAAGTTCACCAAACGTAGCATTACACGCGTATTGTGTATGCTGAACTGTGTGGGCTGTGACTATTCAACCATTACGCACTCGGCACACCCATCACTCGCACGTACAACGTAAACAATCAGCATGGCCGATACACACGCTGTCGGCCTCAAACTGCCGGTCTTCTGGGCCGATCACCCGCGGGTCTGGTTGCAGCAGGCAGAGGCGCAGTTCGCCTTGCGGAATATCACGGCCGACGACACGAAATACCATTACGTTGTCGCGGCCTTAGATCAGACGACAGCTCTGCGCGTGATAGACGTTTTGGAGGATCCGCCGCAGCATGATAAGTACGGAAATCTGAAGAGAAGGCTTACTGACATATTCGGACTATCATGGCGACAGCGTGCATATAGACTACTAGATATAGGCCTACAAAGTCTGGGTGACAGGCGACCTTCACAACTAATGGACGATATGCTCGCCCTGCTTGGTTCACACAAGTCGTGCATGTTATTCGAGAGCATCTTTCTAAAGTGCATGCCAAAGGACATTCGCCTGCAACTAACCACGGCTAATTTTGACGGTAGTAGTAAAGGAGGTTAAGTACCGCGCAGGTTGGATTCGGAGTGAAGCAAAAGCAAAGTACCCGGATGTAGGTCAAGGTCAAATATCCGGATGTATGTCAAGGTCAAAGGTCAAGTACCCGTATGTAGTTCAAGGTCACGTGGCGCCCCCTACCGAATTTTTTGGAACTATAAAAGCGCCCCTACCGGAATTTTTTGGGACTATAAAAGCGCCCCCTATAGGAATTTTTCGGGAACTAAAATAGCGCCCCCTGTCGAATTTTTTCGGGAACTATAAAAGCGCCACCTAGCGGATAGTTGGTGAACTAAATAGTTCCCGCCAAAACTATAAAATAGCACCCCTGGCGGATAGTTGGTGAACTAAATATTTCCCGCCAAAACCAAACTAGCGCCCCTATCGGAATTTTTCGGAACTATAACAGCGCCACCTAGCGGATAGTTGGTGAACTAAAATATTTCCCGCCAAAACTACATAGCGCCCCTGGCGGATAGTGGGTGAACTAATTTTTCCCCGCCAAAACCAAAAAATAGCTCCCCCTGGCGGATAGTTGGTTAATTAAAACAGCGACCCCTATTTTTCGGTACTAATTATATTTCCCGCCAAAACTAAAATAGCGCCCCTACCGGAATTTTTTGAAACTATAAAAGCGCCACCTAGCGGAGAGTTGGCGAACTAAATTATATAAAAGCGCCCCCTATCGGAATTTTTCGGTACTAATTATATTTCCCGCCAAAACAAAAATAACTCCCCCTGGCGGATAGTTGGTTATTTAAAACAGCGCCCCCTATCGGAATTTTTCGGTACTCATTACACAAGTGGTGCCATCTGATGGACAAGTTGTGAACTATATGTTCGGGTACTGCAAATATTCGTGTCTCTTGCACGCTTGCGTGCAATAGAGCCCCCTGACGGGTACATCACGAACTACAAACATCATCCCCTAGTGGACAAGTGAGCGAACCACATATGAGTACTGCAAATATTCGTGTCTCTTGTTTTTTCTCGTTCAAAAACACCTGGTGGATATATAATCATCAACTGAAAGCACCCCTGTTAGATAAGTGGTGAACTAAATAACTACTCAGCAGTCCGCGCTTGTGTACATTCTACTCAGCAGTCCGTGCTTTTGAATTTTATACAATCCATAATCTTTCGGCACGCCCACGTGATCTTTATGATCTGTGGACTGGTTATAAAAGGCCTGCGTCTGCTTTTGTGGTCATTATAGCTTACATCTTGAAAATGGGTGTGAATTCATCTACTGACAACGTCCGAGATATTGCTACCGACAATGACCGAGATGTTGCGGGTAGCAACAAGCGACGACACCCGGTGGCCGACCTTTGTGTCTATCAACCTGCCAAGCGACTGTCTCCGTCACTGAGCACATCCGACCACCGCAAGGAGACACGACGCCTCATTAGGTTGTCTGTCGAAAAACTTCGCGAGATGCGCAAGACTCGCAAGACCCACAACCCGGAGTCTTACCCCCGACGCTCCGTTCTCGTTATGAACACACTGTCCAGGATAAAGCACGAACATCAACATCAACATCAACTCGTGTGTTCATCATCATCATCATTAGCATCATAAGAAAAATTCGACGAAATTCCAAGAAACGGTTCTTTTCAGAACCAACCACATTCTCACAAAAGAGTATTAGCTATTCTAATAGGTTAGAAATTTCGTGATCTTTCGGCACGCCCACGTGACTTTTCGGCACATTCACTATCTATATAAACGCGGAGCTCTACCAGTCGGATCATCATTCGTATCACAACGACACCACGGCTAACATCATCATGTTGAAGATATCATATTACTACCCTTGCGATACAGCGGACTCGAGCGACGACGACGAGCCAACGAGCCGACCCATCATCCCAGAGATCAACCACCCTTCCGAGCCGTCGGAACCAGAGGTCGTGAGATGCAGACATACAAACTGAACTCGTTGACGGGAACTCGTGTGTCTCTCATGCAAATATATAGGTTATCGCGCATTTCAACTAGTGGTTCATTTCGTTGTTTGCATTTAAACAGTAAACACCTCCAACTGTGGACGGCTTTGTTAAGCAGTTGCCTGGGGTACCTGTTACCTAATCCGTCTATGAAACGCGGTGAACATGTCGTCTGATTTTTACCTGACATTGCCCAGCAACGCGTCTATGGAGTTAAATCCCGACAACACATTGACCCACTATGTCACGGCTTTGCCTCAACGCATCAGTTTAGTCGGTCAGTGGGAGTGCGGACTGGTGGAGATTCAATACCCGCACACTTGGGACAACGTGAGAAAGGAGGATGCGTACTTCGACTTGAGTTGCGCGACGGGGGAGCGAGGGATTTACACCACCGGTGACGGCGGTAGTACTCGGATTCACCGGCAAGGCACCATTCCTTACGGCTTTTACAACAGCGCTTACGAGTTGATGCACAAAATCAACGAGGCGTTGGGGAAACTGTGCACCGATAAAGTCAAGGCCCGCCTGGGGTTCAGCCCCATCTCTAACCGGATGAAGTTGCACCTATCGCCGGGTGTTAAATTTAACATACCCCCTCAGAGTCATCTGAAGATCGTACTAGGCTTCGATTCGAGTGTGATCGCGAGCCCACCCATCTTGGCGGTCGGCAGGGCCGGCGTCATCAGCACCGATCCCGTCACGTATACCTACGAGTACGAGGGTCGGTATACGGTGGACATCAATCGGGGAGTCGACACCCTGTACGTGTACACCGACGTTGTTGAATCACGTGTGGTCGGGGATACCGTCGTCCCTCTGTTGAGGGTTGTACCGATAGAAGGGAAACACGGAGACGTGGTGTCAAAAAGTTTTGATAATGTACAATACGTTCCCGTCTTGCACAAAGAATTTACGACCATCGAGATCGATATAAGAGACGACACGGGACGTTGCGTACCATTCGAGCAAGGTAGAGTGACGGCAACACTTCACTTTCGACGACGCAAACCATCATTTTTTTAAACATGAGTCGTAATCGTTCTTACGAAGATTGTCGCACACTCACGAAAACGTTTATTTGGGTGTCTTATCCAAGAGAATAGTCTTGTGTTGTATAGACAACGACGCATACAACGGCACATTCGCCAAGAATCCGTTCCACGTAAAAAGCCGACACGGCCGATGTGACAACTTCCGCCGACACGATTGATGTGACAACTTCCGCTCCCGACGATGTCACAACTGAAGACGGCACAACTTCTACTCAAGTGATCAATGTCACAATTGTTGGGTGGTTAGCATTAGGATTAGGGTTGGGGTTAGGGTTAAGGTTAGGATTTCGGGCAGCGTTAGGGTTAGGGTTAGGATTAGGCTTAGCGTCAAAATTAGCTCCATAACCAAGGTGTGCAAAGCTGAACACTCAAGACGATACTATCTATGTGTAGTATCAAGTGTTGGTTGCAATACTTCGTTTCGAAACAGTGGCGATACACTATGGAACAAATGGTTCTGACACTAATGGAGGATGAGGTTGATTAAAGACTGGTTGACTGTATAGAACAATACTGCAACCAAGTATCCGAACCGACTTTATTGGACCCTTAAGGGCTCCTCGCCGTATGGCAGGCAAGACTGAAGTAGTGAGGTGCGGTGTTGTCATGTACACGAATAAACTTTGCAAGACTTGGTATCAATGTCTAGTCTCTGGTTCTTTTAATTATGGAGCGCGACCTGTAAATACGTTTGTGTTGTAATAAAATGTCCAAACCTTATCTTGCGTCTTTTTTCGTGTCTTACACTTCACAAGTAAAGGTACTCGTCTAAGTCCCGATTAACAAATCACTCAAATCACTCACTCACTCACTCACTCACTCACTCACTCACTCACTCACTCACTCAAATCACTCACTCACTCACTCACTCACTCACTCACTCACTCACTCACTCACCCTTCGTATCTGTTCACTCACTCACTCACTCACTCACTCACTCACCCTTCGTATCTGTTCACTCACTCACTCACTCACTCACTCACTCACTCAGCCTTCGTATCTGTTCACTCACTCACTCACTCACTCACTCTTGAACTCAGACCAACTAGTTGTACAAACGAAACACTATGCTTTGACCAACACGTGTCACGAATTGGACTTAGACCAACTAGTTGGAAAAACGAAACACTAAGCTTTGACCAACACGTGTCACGAAAACGAAACACTATGCTTTGACCAACACGTGTCACGAATTGAACTTAGATCAACTAGACACATCACACGAGACTATGACCGAGATATGTCACGAGACTTCGGATGCACGTCACACGAGAGTACCGACGAAACAAGAGACGAGACTATGTCCGAGATATATCACGAGACTTCGGATGACACGTCACACGAGAGTACCAACGAGACAAGAGACGAGACTATGACCGAGATATGTCACGAGACTACGGATGATACATCACACGAGACTACGGATGTCACATCACACGAGAGTACGGACGAGACAAGAGATATGCTACGAGACTACGGATGACACATCACACGAGACTACGGATGACACGTCACTCGAGAGTACCGACGAGAAAAGAGACGAGACTATGACCGAGATATGTCACGAGACTACGGATGACACAGCACACGAGAGTACCGACGAGACACGAGTTGTACAAACGAAACACTATGCTTTGACCAACACGTGTCACGAATTGAACTTAGATCAACTAGATGGACAAACGAAACACTAATCTTAACGTGTTATTGCATCAATTCCTTCCTTTTTCAGGAAAATAGACGTGTTATTGCATCAATTCCTCTAGACTTAACCGAGATATGTCACGAGACTACGGATGCCACGTCACACGAGAGATTTTAGTGTCGGTAGTACTCGGAACTTTTTAGTGTCGTTAGTACTCGGACCATTTTAGTGTCGATAGTACTCGGAACTTTTTAGTGTCGGTAGTACTCGGAACTTTTTAGTGTCGTTAGTACTCGGAACTTTTTAGTGTCGTTAGTACTCGGAACTTTTTAGTGTCGGTAGTACTCGGAACTTTTTAGTGTCGGTAGTACTCGGAACTTTTTAGTGTCGGTAGTACTCGGAACTTTTAGTGTCGGTAGTACTCGGAACTTTTTAGTGTCGGTAGTACTCGGAACTTTTTAGTGTCGGTAGGACTCGGAACTTTTTAGTATCGGTAGTACTCGGAACTTTTTAGTGTCGGTAGTACTCGGAACTTTTTAGTGTCCGTAGTACTCGGAACTTTTTAGTGTCGGTAGGACTCGGAACTTTTTAGTATCGGTAGTACTCGGAACTTTTTAGTGTCGGTAGGACTCGGAACTTTTTAACACACGACCATAGCAAGCGAATTTGAAAACTGCTACGATCGAAAACGACTATGTCAATAACATGTAAGGACAACCACCTGACAGAACTTCATTCAATGAGGTGCCAAACATCACATACCTTCATGTCAAGAGACGATCATTTGGTCGGATTCATGTCCAACGAGGCGACCATAGGACTCGTATGAGGTATCGCTTGTTTTAATGGAAAACATATGTATATGAAGCAGCCGTCTTTTCAACGTAACAATTCCATATTTTCAAATAGTGCGAGCGACCAGATACGATACGACCTTCTCGAGAGTCGAAAAAGGAAAGACCAGAATCGTCGGAAGCACGGTATATACACTAGTTTTCGACGTGATCTCATTTGCATAGTCAATCAGACCGAACGTACATCACGTGACTTCCCTTAACACAAAAACTGTACACGTTCATGAGACAGGCGGCATCTGATGGCCCCAACGGATAGCAGTGTAACTACTCAGAATAACGCCAACTACCGGCCATGATAGATATCTATTCGTTGACACACTTCCGGGAATACCGGAAGCGTAGAGGCCGCCATGACAGGCAAGTAACTTCCGGTGCGACGTCACTTCCGACGGGCCGTTCCTAGTAGAGGCTGCCATGACAGTCAAGTAACTACGTCACATGGTGGCGCCATCTAGCGGTTAAAAATATATAATTAGGGTATCTAGAGAAAAAAAAGTTGGGGTTAACCTCGCGAAAATTTAATGTTTTTGTCCCTCTGCGACAAAAACAGAAAATTTTCAGAAAATTTATACAACCACTTTAGTGGTTGTTGTTAAAATTTTCGCGAGGTTAACCCCAACTTTTTTCTCTCTAGCTACCCTAATTATATATTTTTAACCGCTAGATGGCGCCACCATGTGACGTAGTACTCCGATTATCCGCTAGGGGCGCTACACCGGAAGTGACGTCGTACCGGAAGTTACTTGACTGTCATGGCAGCCTCTACTAGGAACGGCCCGTCGGAAGTGACGTCGCACCGGAAGTTACTTGCCTGTCATGGCGGCCTCTACGCTTCCGGTATTCCCGGAAGTGTGTCAACGAATAGATATCTATCATGGCCGGTAGTTGGCGTTATTCTGAGTAGTTACCCTGCTATCCGTTGGGGCCATCAGATGTCGCCTGTC
>JAHLWY010001187.1:0-26230 GCA_020002185.1 Paraescarpia echinospica | reverse complement strand
GAGACAGGTGTTGGGTTCATGACCCATCTGAGACAAGTGTTGGGTTCGTGACACACCTGAAACAGGTGCTAGGTTCATGACACACATGAGGCAGGTGTTGGGTTCATGACACACCAGAGACAGATGTTGGGTTCATGACACACCTGAAACGGGTGCTAAGTTCATGACACACGTGAGACAGGTGTTGAGTTCATTAAACACCTGACAGGTGCTGGGATCATGACACACCTGAGACAGGTGTTGGGTTCATGACATATCTGAGACAGGTGCTAGGTTTGTGACACACGTGAGGCAGGTGTTGGGTTCATTACACACCTGAGACAGGTGTTGGGTTTACGACACATCTGAGGCAGGTGCTAGGTTCATTACACACCTGAGACAGGTGCTGGGTTGATGACACACCTGAGACAGGTGCGAGGCTTATGACACACCTGAGACAGGTGGTGGGTTCATGACACATCTGAGACAGGTGTTGGATTAATGACACCCCTGAAACAGGTGCTAGGTTCATGACACACATGAGACAGGTGTTGGGATCATTAGTGATTACACACCTGAGACAGGTACTGAGTTCATGAAGCACCTGAGACAGGTGCTAGGTTCATGACACACCTGAGACAGATACTAGGTTCATGATACACCTAATACAGGTGTTGGGTTCATGACACACGAGACAGGTTCATGACACACCTGAGACAGGTGTTGGGTTACGTAAATATCCATTAAACCTTAAGTGTAAGACAAAATATTCATTTCTAATCGACTAATGCATGGATTTAACACTGGATACCGTCAGGTAATATTAATTTTTTTTGCTTGACCAAATTGGCAGTGTATTAAGTTTATATGAAAAATAAGCCAGACATTAAATAATAATCAATTTGCATATGGTATGTTGGTAACAAAATATTTCTGACATTTTTGTAGAAAGTGCCATCTATAAAATATCAATTCTCACATGTGTCATGAAACCTAGCTCCTGTCTCAGGTGTGTCATGAATCTGTCTCATGTGTGTCATAAACCCAACACCTGTATCAGGTGTATCATGAACCTAGTATCTGTCTCAGGTGTGTCATGAACCTAGCACCTGTCACAGGTGTGTCATGAACCTAGCATCTGTCTCAGGTGTGTCATGAACCTGGCTCATGTGTGTAACGAACCCAACATCTGTATCAGGTGTATCACCAACCTAGTATCTGTCTCAGGTATGTCATGAACCCAACACCTGTCTCAGGTGTGTCATAAACCTTCTCATGTGTGTAATGATCCCAACACCTGTATCAGGTGTATCATGAACATAGTATCTGTCTCAGGTGTGTCATGAACCTAGCACCTGTCTCAGGTGCTTCATGAACTCAGTACCTGTATCAGGTGTGTAATCACTAATGATCCCAACACCTGTCTCATGTGTGTCATGAACCTAGCACCTGTTTCAGGTGTATCATAAACCCAACACCTGTCTCAGATGTGTCATGAACCCAACACCTGTCTCAGGTGTGTCATGATCCTAGCACCTGTCTCAGGTGTGTAATGAACCCAACACCTGTCTCACGTGTCTCGCATGTAGCACAGTCAAAGGTTGTTTAAGAAAATGTGCACACATTTTCTGTTCTCATTTTGTCCCTACCACCCTTCCCCAGAATGGAAAGAAGAAAGAGACGAAATATGATAAAACTTTATTTGTTCACAAGGTACATATACCTAGCATGCATTTTGACTTAAAATAGTAGCAATTAATGACATAATACTGATTGAATTGGAGTGAAGTAATAGCTGCAACATGTATATAAAACATCTGAATAATATTCTTTATAATTTTGGCTAAATATGCTTTAACTTTTTCGAGTATACCCAAGTTATTTTATATATTATTTTATACATTAGTTATTTTATTTTAATTCTAGATCATATCTTTATATTCCATTGATAATTATGTCTATTGCTGTTTTAAAGTTTCTCAGGTTCTGCCAGTGCAGTAGGGATTCCCAATACACATCATAGTTACAGCCCACATGGAGGCATTCTGTTTGACACTGGGACAATGGCAGGCAGTGAGCCTAGGCAAGTCCAAAAACAGGATTTTAGCATAATCTCTCCAGTCACTGAAGAGAAAAAACAGCAGGCATGGGTGCTCATAAAAGGGATTGGAAGTTTGGAACAATGTCAAATGTCAGTAAAACTACTACATCAGTACAGTTCAAAGTTCATGCCAATAGCAAACAGGCACAACTGTCATATAATTGACGTTTTCTACCGTACCAATAAGACTGAGTAAAAAATTGATCCTAAACTTCTAAAGAGAGAACCTACTATTGCCATATTCGCGCAAGAAAAATCAAATGGAGTAGTTTGTAGTATTTTCGGCAATGTGATTCATGTCAGAGGTCACTGGCATGTCATCAGGGGTCATTGGTTGGTCAGTACCAACGGCCATGGCGATGAGGAGACTGGGACTGTCATCTTTGGAGTGGTGGTGGTGACCCTTCTTGCTCTTCTTCTCATGCTGCGAGGCAACAGAGATGAATATATTGATCTCTCTATTTCTTTCTCTCTCTCTTGTTCTCCCTCCATCCCTCCCTACCCTTCCCTCCCTCCCTCCCTCTCTGTCTCTCTCTCACTCCCTCTCTCTCTACCCCCCTCTCTCTCTCCCTCCCTTCCTCTCTCTCTTCCCCCTCTCTCTCTTTCTCTCACTCTCTCTCTCTCTCTCACCTCCCCTCTCTCCCCCTCGCACTGATGCAGCTACAAACCACTAATTTACATTGGTGTCATCTGGTGAATCACTACTCAACTGAATTAAAAAGACTATCAGAAAGTCATGCATATAAAAGACATGAAAGTAAATAACTCTAAAGAAACCTATTGTTGTGGCTTCTAAAATGCATCGTCAATTGGTGGATCAGAGGACAATGGTCTAAACAAGCCACTCAAGCCAACATATGAACATAGCAAGATGCGAGTAGACCTTGATGTCTCGAAGGAGATACACTTACAAGACTCCAGTTTAAGCGTGTTAATACGTAGATAACTCACCAACCGCTATATTTGAAAAAAATGAATATTTCTCCCCAACAAACACTCAACTGAATCGTCCCTCCTACCTTCCTCTCCTTCTTGTCTTTCCTGTGTTTCTTCTCTCGTTCCTTCGTGTTTTTTCTACGGTGCTGTGGCGGCGGCCGACTCTGGTGGGGCATTCACGCTGAGTGGAGACGGCAAAGTCTGGTACATGTGGACAGGCAGCACTTCCTCATCTTGCAGTGGTCTAAACAGGGGGAAGGGGACAGGAGGGTCAATACGGGTATTTGTGTGTGCGCGCGCACTTGTGCATCAGTGTGTGTGTGTCTTTGTTTGTTTGTGTGTGTGTGTGTGTGCATGTATGCGTGTGTTTATGTTGTGTGTAGGTGTGTTTGCAGTGCATGCATGAATGTGCGCATGCATACATGCTTTGC
Source organism: Paraescarpia echinospica (assembly GCA_020002185.1). NCBI lineage: Eukaryota > Metazoa > Annelida > Polychaeta > Sabellida > Siboglinidae > Paraescarpia > Paraescarpia echinospica. Next base: position 22,783 of record JAHLWY010001187.1, on the reverse strand, counting down.
ATTTGTATGTATGCATGCGTGCATAGTAGTTTTTCATGTGTATGTCACTTTGTGTGAGACGTGTGTTACATGTCTGTGATTCCCTGTCGTTTCCAACTAATATAAACTTTCAATAATAAAATATGCATTGTCTCTATAAATCATATTTTAATACAAATTAACTATCACCAATTGGTACATTAGAGGCCAATGTTCTAAAGAAGCAAGTGAACACAGCATGAGGCAACTATATGTTAATATTCAGACTAGCTGACCTAGACAACCTGATCAACACACAAACACAAATTAATGTTTTTAAAGAATGGTCCATCACTGTGAAGCAATATGCCCCAAAACTGTGTTGGGCCCTTGACGGGAGAATAGAATGTAATAACTCATTCATCCAGGTTAATGTTGAGAAGCCTATGTGGGTCATCCTTAGTACTCTTGAAGTCATCATCATCTGACAAGTTGGCTCCCTGTAAACATAGAGAACATCCATCCATGTACGTATACATATTTAACAAGATTTCCACCCAGAGAATTAACTCCAGGTGGCAAACGAACTGATGCAAGTAGCTTCCATGCAAGCCATTCATGTGCTAACGGGCACACTTTTGATGAATTCAACATTGGCAAAAAATAGTCCTCTCCAAGGGCCTTGTCCTCACCTCTGGTACATCGTACTCGGTGTTGACAGAGATGACGGCGGAGGGATCATCGTCCGAGTCAGAGTTCGTGTCTCCTCTCCTTCCGTCTTCGTCTCTCCGCCTCCTGCTGACGCTGCAGCTGCAGGTACTTGTCCGACATCGACGTACCTGAGACAGGTTCATGACATACCTGAGACAGGAGCTAGGTTCGTGACACCTGTGAGACAGGTGTTGGGTTCATGACACATCTCAGATAGGTGTTGGGTTGATGACACACCTGAGACAGGATCTAGTTTCGTGACACCCGTGAAACAGGTGTTGGGTTCATGACACACCTGAGACAGGAGCTAGATTTGTGACATACGTGAGACAGGTGTTGGGTTCATGACACATCTGAGACAGATGTTGGGTTCATGACACCTGAAACAGGTACCAAGTTAATGACACATGTGAGACAGGTGTTGGGTTCATTACATACTGAGATAGGTGTTGGGTTCATGACACACCTGAGACAGGAGTTACGTTTTATGACGCACGTGAAACAGGTGTTTGGCTCATGACCCATCTGAGACAGGTGTTGGGTTCATGACACACCTGAAACAGGTGCTAGGTTCGTGACACACGTGAGGCAGGTGTTGGGTTCATTACACACCTAAGACAGGTGCTGAGTTCATGACGAACCTGGGACTGATGCTAGGTTTATGATACACCAGATACCGGTGTTGGGTTCATGACACACATGAGACAGGTTCATGACACACATGAGACAGGTTCATGACACACCTGAGACAGGTGTTGGGTTCATGACACGCCTGAGACAAGTGTTGGGTTCGTGACACACCTGAAACAGGTTGATGACAAACGTGAGACAGGTGTTGGGTTCATGACACATCTGAGACAAGTGTTGGGTTCGTGACACATCTGAGACAAGTGTTGGGTTCGTGACACACCTGAAACAGGTGCTAGGTTCATGACACACATGAGGCAGGTGTTGGGTTCATGACACACCAGAGACAGATGTTGGGTTCATGACACACCTGAAACGGGTGCTAAGTTCATGACACACGTGAGACAGGTGTTGAGTTCATTAAACACCTGAGACAGGTGCTGGGATCATGACACACCTGAGACAGGTGTTGGGTTCATGTCATATCTGAGACAGGTGCTAGGTTTGTGACACACGTGAGGCAGGTGTTGGGTTCATTACACACCTGAGACAGGTGTTGGGTTTATGACACATCTGAGGCAGGTGCTAGGTTCGTTACACACCTGAGACAGGTGCTGGGTTGATGACACACCTGAGACAGGTGCGAGGCTTATGACACACCTGAGACAGGTGTTGGGTTCATGACACATCTGAGAGAGGTGTTGGATTAATGACACCCCTGAAACAGGTGCTAGGTTCATGACACACATGAGACAGGTGTTGGGATCATTAGTGATTACACACCTGAGACTGGTACTGAGTTCATGAAGCACCTGAGACAGGTGCTAGGTTCATGACACACCTGAGACAGATACTAGGTTCATGATACACCTAATACAGGTGTTGGGTTCATGACACACGAGACAGGTTCATGACACACCTGAGACAGGTGTTGGGTTACGTAAATATCCATTAAACCTTAAGTGTAAGACAAAATATTCATTTCTAATCGACTAATGCATGGATTTAACACTGGATACCGTCAGGTAATATTAATTTTTTTGGCTTGACCAAATTGGCAGTGTATTAAGTTTATATGAAAAATAGGCCAGACATTAAATAATAATCAATTTGCATATGGTATGTTGGTAACAAAATATTTCTGACATTTTTGTGGAAAGTGCCATCTATAAAATATCAATTCTCACATGTGTCATGAAACCTAGCTCCTGTCTCAGGTGTGTCATGAACCTGTCTCATGTGTGTCATAAACCCAACACCTGTATCAGGTGTATCATGAACCTAGTATGTCTCAGGTGTGTCATGAACCTAGCACCTGTCACAGGTGTGTCATGAACCTAGCATCTGTCTCAGGTGTGTCAAGAACCTGGCTCATGTGTGTAATGAACCCAACATCTGTATCAGGTGTATCACCAACCTAGTATCTGTCTCAGGTATGTCATGAACCCAACACCTGCCTCAGGTGTGTCATAAACCTTCTCATGTGTGTAATGATCCCAACACCTGTATCAGGTGTATCATGAACTCAGTACCTGTCTCAGGTGTGTAATCACTAATGATCCCAACATCTGTCTCATGTGTGTCATGAACCTAGCACCTGTTTCAGGTGTGTCATAAACCCAACACCTGTCTCAGATGTGTCATGAACCCAACACCTGTCTCAGGTGTGTCATGATCCTAGCACCTGTCTCAGGTGTGTAATGAACCCAACACCTGTCTCACGTGTCTCGCATGTAGCACAGTCAAAGGTTGTTTAAGAAAATGTGCACACATTTTCTGTTCTCATTTTGTCCCTACCACCCTTCCCCAGAATGGAAAGAAGAAAGAGACGAACAATGATAAAACTTTATTTGTTCACAAGGTACATATACCTAGCATGCATTTTGACTTAAAATAGTAGCAATTAATGACATAATACTGATTGAATTGGACTGAAGTAATAGCTGCAACATGTATATAAAACATCTGAATAATATTCTTTATAATTTTGGCTAAATATGCTTTAACTTTTTCGAGTATACCCAAGTTATTTTATATATTATTTTATACATTAGTTATTTTATTTTAATTCTAGATCATATCTTTATATTCCATTGATAATTATGTCTATTGCTGTTTTAAAGTTTCTCAGGTTCTGCCAGTGCAGTAGGGATTCCCAATACACATCATAGTTACAGCCCACATGGAGGCATTCTGTTTGACACTGGGACAATGGCAGGCAGTGAGCCTAGGCGAGTCCAAAAAACAGGATTTTAGCATAATCTCTCCAGTCACTGAAGAGAAAAAACAGCAGGCATGGGTGCTCATAAAAGGGATTGGAAGTTTGGAACAATGTCAAATGTCAGTAAAACTACTACATCAGTACAGTTCGAAGTTCATGCCAATAGCAAACAGGCACAACTGTCATATAATTGACGTTTTCTACCGTACCAATAAGACCGAGTAAAAAATTGATCCTAAACTTCTAAAGAGAGAACCTACTATTGCTATATTCGCGCAAGAAAAATCAAATGGAGTAGTTTGTAGTATTTTCGGCAATGTGATTCATGTCAGAGGTCACTGGCATGTCATCAGATGTCATTGGTTGGTGAGTACCAACGGCCATGGCGATGAGGAGACTGGGACTTTTATCTTTGGAGTGGTGGTGGTGACCCTTCTTGCTCTTCTTCTCATGCTGTGAGGCAACAGAGATGAATATATTGATCTCTCTATTTCTTTCTCTCTCTCTCGTTCTCCCTCCATCCCTCCCTACCCTTCCCTCCCTCTCTGTCTCTCTCTCACTCCCTCTCTCTTTACCCCCCTCTCTCTCTCCCTCCCTTCCTCTCTCTCTTCCCCCTCTCTCTCTTTCTCTCACTCTCTCTCTCTCTCTCACCTCCCCTCTCTCCCCTCTCTCCCCCTCGCACTGATGCAGCTACAAACCACTAATTTACATTGGTGTCATCTGGTGAATCACTACTCAACTGAATTAAAAAGAGTATCAGAAAGTCATGCATATAAAAGACATGAAAGTAAATAACTCTAAAGAAACCTATTGTTGTGGCTTCTAAAATGCATCGTCAATTGGTGGATCAGAGGACAATGGTCTAAACAAGCCACTCAAGCCAACATATGAACATAGCAAGATGCGAGTAGACCTTGATGTCTCGAAGGAGATACACTTACAAGACTCCAGTTTAAGCGTGTTAATACGTAGATAACTCACCAACCGCTATATTTGAAAAAAAAATGAATATTTCTCCCCAACAAACACTCCACTGAATCGTCCCTCCTACCTTCCTCTCCTTCTTGTCTTTCCTGTGTTTCTTCTCTCGTTCCTTCGTGTGTTTTTTCTACGGTGCTGTGGCGGCGGCCGACTCTGGTGGGGCATTCACGCTGAGTGGAGATGGCAAAGTCTGGTACATGTGGACAGGCAGCACTTCCTCATCTTGCAGTGGTCTAAACAGGGGGAAGGGGACAGGAGGGTCAATACGGGTATTTGTGTGTGCGCGCGCACTTGTGCATCAGTGTGTGTGTCTTTGTTTGTTTGTGTGTGTGTGCATGTATGCGTGTGTTTATGTTGTGTGTAGGTGTGTTTGCAGTGCATGCATGAATGTGCGCATGCATACATGCTTTGCATTTGTATGTATGCATGCGTGCATCGTAGTTTTTCATGTGTATGTCACTTTGTGTGAGACGTGTGTTACATGTCTGTGATTCCCTGTCGTTTCCAACTAATATAAACTTTCAATAATAAAATATGCATTGTCTCTATAAATCATATTTTAATACAAATTAACTATCACCAATTGGTACATTAGAGGCCAATGTTCTAAAGAAGCAAGTGAACACAGCATGAGGCAACTATATGTTAATATTCAGACTAGCTGACCTAGACAACCTGATCAACACACAAACACAAATTAATGTTTTTAAAGAATGGTCCATCACTGTGAAGAAATATGTCCCAAAACTGTGTTGGGCCCTTGACGGGAGAATAGAATGTAATAACTCACTCATCCAGGTTAATGTTGAGAAGCCTATGTGGGTCATCCTTAGTACCCTTGAAGTCATCATCATCTGACAAGTTGGCTCCCTGTAAACATAGAGAACATCCATCCATGTACGTATACATATTTAACAAGATTTCCACCCAGAGAATTAACTCCAGATGGCAAACGAACTGATGCAAGTAGCTTCCATGCAAGCCATTCATGCGCTAACGGGCACACTTTTGATAAATTCAACATTGGCAAAAAATAGTCCTCTCCAAGGGCCTTGTCCTCACCTCTGGTACATCGTACTCGGTGTTGACAGAGATGACGGCGGAGGGATCATCGTCCGAGTCAGAGCTCGTGTCTCCTCTCCTTCCGTCTTCGTCTCTCCGCCTCCTGCTGACGCTTCAGCTGCAGGTACTTGTCCGACATCGACGTACCTGAGACAGGTTCATGACATACCTGAGACAGGAGCTAGGTTCGTGACACCTGTGAGACAGGTGTTGGGTTCATGACACATCTCAGATAGGTGTTGGGTTCATGACACACCTGAGACAGGATCTAGTTTCGTGACACCTGTGAAACAGGTGTTGGGTTCATGAAACACCTGAGACAGGAGCTAGATTTGTGACACACGTGAGACAGGTGTTGGGTTCATGACACATCTGAGACAGATGTTGGGTTCATGACACACCTGAAACAGGTACTAAGTTAATGACACACGTGAGACAGGTGTTGGGTTCATTACATACTGATATAGGTGTTGGGTTCATGACACACCTGAGACAGGAGTTACGTTTTATGACGCACGTGAAACAGGTGTTGGGTTCATGACCCATCTGAGACAGATGTTGGGTTGATGACACACCTGAAACAGGTGCTAGGTTCGTGACACACGTGAGGCAGGTGTTGGGTTCATTACACACCTAAGACAGGTGCTGAGTTCATGACGAACCTGGGACTGATGCTAGGTTTATGATACACCAGATACCGGTGTTGGGTTCATGACACACATGAGACAGGTTCATGACACACCTGAGACAGGTGTTGGGTTCATGACACGCCTGAGACAAGTGTTGGGTTCGTGACACACCTGAAACAGGTTGATGACAAACGTGAGACAGGTGTTGGGTTCATGACACATCTGAGACAAGTGTTGGGTTCGTGACACACCAGAGACAGATGTTGGGTTTATGACACACCTGAAACGGGTGCTAAGTTCATGACACACGTGAGACAGGTGTTGAGTTCATTAAACACCTGAGACAGGTGCTGGGATCATGACACACCTGAGACAGGTGTTGGGTTCATATGACATATCTGAGACAGGTGCTAGGTTTGTGACACACGTGAGGCAGGTGTTGGGTTCATTACACACCTGAGACTGGTGTTGGGTTTATGACACATCTGAGGCAGGTGCTAGGTTCATTACACACCTGAGACAAGTGCTGGGTTGATGACACACCTGAGACAGGTGCGAGGCTTATGACACACCTGAGACAGGTGTTGGGTTCATGACACATCTGAGACAGGTGTTGGATTAATGACACCCCTGAAACAGGTGCTAGGTTCATGACACACATGAGACAGGTGTTTGGATCATTAGTGATTACACACCTGAGACAGGTACTGAGTTCATGAAGCACCTGAGACAGGTGCTAGGTTCATGACACACCTGAGGCAGATACTAGGTTCATGATACACCTAATACAGGTGTTGGGTTCATGACACACGAGACAGGTTCATGACACATCTGAGACAGGTGTTGGGTTACGTAAATATCCATTAAACCTTAAGTGTAAGACAAAATATTCATTTCTAATCGACTAATGCATGGATTTAACACTGGATACCGTAAGGTAATATTAATTTTTTTTGCTTGACCAAATTGGCAGTGTATTAAGTTTATATGAAAAATAGGCCAGACATTAAATAATAATCAATTTGCATATGGTATGTTGGTAACAAAATATTTCTGACATTTTTGTGGAAAGTGCCATCTATAAAATATCAATTCTCATGTGTCATGAAACCTAGCTCCTGTCTCAGGTGTGTCATGAATCTGTCTCATGTGTGTCATAAACCCAACACCTGTATCAGGTGTATCATGAACCTAGTATCTGTCTCAGGTGTGTCATGAACCTAGCACCTGTCACAGGTGTGTCATGAACCTAGCATCTGTCTTAGGTGTGTCATAAACCTTCTCATGTGTGTAATGATCCCAACACCTGTATCAGGTGTATCATGAACCTAGTATCTGTCTCAGGTGTGTCATGAACCTAGCACCTGTCTCAGGTGCTTCATGAACTCAGTACCTGTCTCAGGTGTGTAATCACTAATGATACCAACACCTGTCTCATGTGTGTCATGAACCTAGCACCTGTTTCAGGTGTGTCATAAACCCAACACCTGTCTCAGATGTGTCATGAACCCAACACCTGTCTCAGGTGTGTCATGATCCTAGCACCTGTCTCAGGTGTGTAATGAACCCAACACCTGTCTCACGTGTCTCGCATGTAGCACAGTCAAAGGTTGTTTAAGAAAATGTGCACACATTTTCTGTTCTCATTTTGTCCCTACCACCCTTCCCCAGAATGGAAAGAAGAAAGAGACGAACAATGATAAAACTTTATTTGTTCACAAGGTACATATACCTAGCATGCATTTTGACTTAAAATAGTAGCAATTAATGACATAATACTGATTGAATTGGAGTGAAGTAATAGCTGCAACATGTATATAAAACATCTGAATAATATTCTTTATAATTTTGGCTAAATATGCTTTAACTTTTTCGAGTATACCCAAGTTATTTTATATATTATTTTATACATTAGTTATTTTATTTTAATTCTAGATCATATCTTTATATCCCACTGATAATTATGTCTATTGCTGTTTTAAAGTTTCTCAGGTTCTGCCAGTGCAGTAGGGATTCCCAATACACATCATAGTTACAGCCCACATGGAGGCATTCTGTTTGACACTGGGACAATGGCAGGCAGTGAGCCTAGGCAAGTCCAAAAAACAGGATTTTAGCATAATCTCTCCAGTCACCGAAGAGAAAAAACAGCAGGCATGGGTGCTCATAAAAGGGATTGGAAGTTTGGAACAATGTCAAATGTCAGTAAAACTACTACATCAGTACAGTTCAAAGTTCATGCCAATAGCAAACAGGCACAACTGTCATATAATTGACGTTTTCTGCCGTACCAATAAGACTGAGTAAAAAATTGATCCTAAACTTCTAAAGAGAGAACCTACTATTGCCATATTCGCGCAAGAAAAATCAAATGGAGTAGTTTGTAGTATTTTCGGCAATGTGATTCATGTCAGAGGTCACTGGCATGTCATCAGAGGTCATTGGTTGGTCAGTACCAACGGCCGTGGCGATGAGGAGACTGGGACTGTCATCTTTGGAGTGGTGGTGGTGACCCTTCTTGCTCTTCTTCTCATGCTGTGAGGCAACAGAGATGAATATATTGATCTCTCTATTTCTTTCTCTCTCTCTCGTTCTCCCTCCATCCCTCCCTCTCTCCCTCCCTCTCTGTCTCTCTCTCACTCCCTCTCTCTCTCCCTCCCTTCCTCTCTCTCTCTCACCTCCCCTCTCTCCCCCTCGCACTGATGCAGCTACAAACCACTAATTTACATTGGTGTCATCTGGTGAATCACTACTCAACTGAATTAAAAAGACTATCAGAAAGTCACGCATATAAAAGACATGAAAGTAGTTTAAGCGTGTTAATACGTAGATAACTCACCAACCGCTATATTTGAAAAAAATGAATATTTCTCCCCAACAAACACTCAACTGAATCGTCCCTCCTACCTTCCTCTCCTTCTTGTCTTTCCTGTGTTTCTTCTCTCGTTCCTTCGTGTGTTTTTTCTACGGTGCTGTGGCGGCGGCCGACTCTGGTGGGGCATTCACGCTGAGTGGAGACGGCAAAGTCTGGTACATATGGACAGGCAGCACTTCCTCATCTTGCAGTGGTCTAAACAGGGGGAAGGGGACAGGAGGGTCAATACGGGTATTTGTGTGTGCGCGCGCACTTGTGCATCAGTGTGTGTGTCTTTGTTTGTTTGTGTGTGTGTGTGTGTGCATGTATGCGTGTGTTTATGTTGTGTGTAGGTGTGTTTGCAGTGCATGCATGAATGTGCGCATGCATACATGCTTTGCATTTGTATGTATGCATGCGTGCATCGTAGTTTTTCATGTGTATGTCACTTTGTGTGAGACGTGTGTTACATGTCTGTGATTCCCTGTCGTTTCCAACTAATATAAACTTTCAATAATAAAATATGCATTGTCTCTATAAATCATATTTTAATACAAATTAACTATCACCAATTGGTACATTAGAGGCCAATGTTCTAAAGAAGCAAGTGAACACAGCATGAGGCAACTATATGTTAATATTCAGACTAGCTGACCTAGACAACCTGATCAACACACAAACACAAATTAATGTTTTTAAAGAATGGTCCATCACTGTGAAGCAATATGCCCCAAAACTGTGTTGGGCCCTTGACGGGAGAATAGAATGTAATAACTCACTCATCCAGGTTAATGTTGAGAAGCCTATGTGGGTCATCCTTAGTACCCTTGAAGTCATCATCATCTGACAAGTTGGCTCCCTGTAAACATAGAGAACATCCATCCATGTACGAATACATATTTAACAAGATTTCCACCCAGAGAATTAACTCCAGATGGCAAACGAACTGATGCAAGTAGCTTCCATGCAAGCCATTCATGCGCTAACGGGCACACTTTTGATAAATTCAACATTGGCAAAAAATAGTCCTCTCCAAGGGCCTTGTCCTCACCTCTGGTACATCGTACTCGGTGTTGACAGAGATGACGGCGGAGGGATCATCGTCCGAGTCAGAGCTCGTGTCTCCTCTCCTTCCGTCTTCGTCTCTCCGCCTCCTGCTGACGCTGCAGCTGCAGGTACTTGTCCGACATCGACGTACCTGAGACAGGTTCATGACATACCTGAGACAGGAGCTAGGTTCGTGACACCTGTGAGACAGGTGTTGGGTTCATGACACATCTCAGATAGGTGTTGGGTTCATGACACACCTGAGACAGGATCTAGTTTCGTGACACCCGTGAAACAGGTGTTGGGTTCATGACACACCTGAGACAGGAGCTAGATTTGTGACACACGTGAGACAGGTGTTGGGTTCATGACACATCTGAGACAGATGTTGGGTTCATGACACACCTGAAACAGGTACTAAGTTAATGACACACGTGAGACAGGTGTTGGGTTCATTACATACTGATATAGGTGTTGGGTTCATGACACACCTGAGACAGGAGTTACGTTTTATGACGCACGTGAAACAGGTGTTGGGTTCATGACCCATCTGAGACAGGTGTTGGGTTCATGACACACCTGAAACAGGTGCTAGGTTCGTGACACACGTGAGGCAGGTGTTGGGTTCATTACACACCTAAGACAGGTGCTGAGTTCATGACGAACCTGGGACTGATGCTAGGTTTATGATACACCAGATACCGGTGTTGGGTTCATGACACACATGAGACAGGTTCATGACACACATGAGACAGGTTCATGACACACCTGAGACAGGTGTTGGGTTCATGACACGCCTGAGACAAGTGTTGGGTTCGTGACACACCTGAAACAGGTTGATGACAAACGTGAGACAGGTGTTGGGTTCATGACACATCTGAGACAAGTGTTGGGTTCGTGACACACCAGAGACAGATGTTGGGTTTATGACACACCTGAAACGGGTGCTAAGTTCATGACACACGTGAGACAGGTGTTGAGTTCATTAAACACCTGAGACAGGTGCTGGGATCATGACACACCTGAGACAGGTGTTGGGTTCATATGACATATCTGAGACAGGTGCTAGGTTTGTGACACACGTGAGGCAGGTGTTGGGTTCATTACACACCTGAGACTGGTGTTGGGTTTATGACACATCTGAGGCAGGTGCTAGGTTCATTACACACCTGAGACAAGTGCTGGGTTGATGACACACCTGAGACAGGTGCGAGGCTTATGACACACCTGAGACAGGTGTTGGGTTCATGACACATCTGAGACAGGTGTTGGATTAATGACACCCCTGAAACAGGTGCTAGGTTCATGACACACATGAGACAGGTGTTGGGATCATTAGTGATTACACACCTGAGACAGGTACTGAGTTCATGAAGCACCTGAGACAGGTGCTAGGTTCATGACACACCTGAGACAGATACTAGGTTCATGATACACCTAATACAGGTGTTGGGTTCATGACACACGAGACAGGTTTATGACACATCTGAGACAGGTGTTGGGTTACGTAAATATCCATTAAACCTTAAGTGTAAGACAAAATATTCATTTCTAATCGACTAATGCATGGATTTAACACTGGATACCGTCAGGTAATATTAATTTTTTTTGCTTGACCAAATTGGCAGTGTATTAAGTTTATATGAAAAATAGGCCAGACATTAAATAATAATCAATTTGCATATGGTATGTTGGTAACAAAATATTTCTGACATTTTTGTGGAAAGTGCCATCTATAAAATATCAATTCTCACATGTCATGAAACCTAGCTCCTGTCTCAGGTGTGTCATGAATCTGTCTCATGTGTGTCATAAACCCAACACCTGTATCAGGTGTATCATGAACCTAGTATCTGTCTCAGGTGTGTCATGAACCTAGCACCTGTCACAGGTGTGTCATGAACCTAGCATCTGTCTCAGGTGTGTCATAAACCTTCTCATGTGTGTAATGATCCCAACACCTGTATCAGGTGTATCATGAACCTAGTATCTGTCTCAGGTGTGTCATGAACCTAGCACCTGTCTCAGGTGCTTCATGAACTCAGTACCTGTCTCAGGTGTGTAATCACTAATGATCCCAACACCTGTCTCATGTGTCATGAACCTAGCACCTGTTTCAGGTGTGTCATAAACCCAACACCTGTCTCAGATGTGTCATGAACCCAACACCTGTCTCAGGTGTGTCATGATCCTAGCACCTGTCTCAGGTGTGTAATGAACCCAACACCTGTCTCACGTGTCTCGCATGTAGCACAGTCAAAGGTTGTTTAAGAAAATGTGCACACATTTTCTGTTCTCATTTTGTCCCTACCACCCTTCCCCAGAATGGAAAGAAGAAAGAGACGAACAATGATAAAACTTTATTTGTTCACAAGGTACATATACCTAGCATGCATTTTGACTTAAAATAGTAGCAATTAATGACATAATACTGATTGAATTGGAGTGAAGTAATAGCTGCAACATGTATATAAGACATCTGAATAATATTCTTTATAATTTTGGCTAAATATGCTTTAACTTTTTCGAGTATACCCAAGTTATTTTATATATTATTTTATACATTAGTTATTTTATTTTAATTCTAGATCATATCTTTATATTCCACTGATAATTATGTCTATTGCGGTTTTAAAGTTTCTCAGGTTCTGCCAGTGCAGTAGGGATTCCCAATACACATCATAGTTACAGCCCACATGGAGGCATTCTGTTTGACACTGGGACAATGGCAGGCAGTGAGCCTAGGCAAGTCCAAAAAACAGGATTTTAGCATAATCTCTCCAGTCACTGAAGAGAAAAAACAGCAGGCATGGGTGCTCATAAAAGGGATTGGAAGTTTGGAACAATGTCAAATGTCAGTAAAACTACTACATCAGTACAGTTCAAAGTTCATGCCAATAGCAAACAGGCACAACTGTCATATAATTGACGTTTTCTACCGTACCAATAAGACTGAGTAAAAAATTGATCCTAAACTTCTAAAGAGAGAACCTACTATTGCCATATTCGCGCAAGAAAAATCAAATGGAGTAGTTTGTAGTATTTTCGGCAATGTGATTCATGTCAGAGGTCACTGGCATGTCATCAGGGGTCATTGGTTGGTCAGTACCAACGGCCGTGGCGATGAGGAGACTGGGACTGTCATCTTTGGAGTGGTGGTGGTAACCCTTCTTGCTCTTCTTCTCATGCTGTGAGGCAACAGAGATGAATATATTGATCTCTCTATTTCTTTCTCTCTCTCTCGTTCTCCCTCCATCCCTCCCTACCCTTCCCTCCCTCCCTCCCTCCCTCCCTCTCTGTCTCTCTCTCACTCCCTCTCTCTCTACCCCCCTCTCTCTCCCTCCCTTCCTCTCTCTCATTCTCTCACTCTCTCTCTCTCTCTCACCTCCCCTCTCTCCCCCTCGCACTGATGCAGCTACAAACCACTAATTTACATTGGTGTCATCTGGTGAATCACTACTCAACTGAATTAAAAAGACTATCAGAAAGTCACGCATATAAAAGACATGAAAGTAAATAACTCTAAAGAAACCTATTGTTGTGGCTTCTAAAATGCATCGTCAATTGGTGGATCAGAGGACAATGGTCTAAACAAGCCACTCAAGCCAACATATGAACATAGCAAGATGCGAGTAGACCTTGATGTCTCGAAGGAGATACACTTACAAGATTCCAGTTTAAGCGTGTTAATACGTAGATAACTCACCAACCGTTATATTTGAAAAAAATGAATATTTCTCCCCAACAAACACTCAACTGAATCGTCCCTCCTACCTTCCTCTCCTTCTTGTCTTTCCTGTGTTTCTTCTCTCGTTCCTTCGCGTGTTTTTTCTATGGTGTTGTGGCGGCGGCCGTCTCTGGTGGGGCATTCACGCTGAGTGGAGACGGCAAAGTCTGGTACATGTGGACAGGCAGCACTTCCTCATCTTGCAGTGGTCTAAACAGGGGGAAGGGGACAGGAGGGTCAATACGGGTATTTGTGTGTGCGCGCGCACTTGTGCATCAGTGTGTGTGTCTTTGTTTGTTTGTGTGTGTGTGTGTGTGCATGTATGCGTGTGTTTATGTTGTGTGTAGGTGTGTTTGCAGTGCATGCATGAATGTGCGCATGCATACATGCTTTGCATTTGTATGTATGCATGCGTGCATCGTAGTTTTTCATGTGTATGTCACTTTGTGTGAGACGTGTGTTACATGTCTGTGATTCCCTGTCGTTTCCAACTAATATAAACTTTCAATAATAAAATATGCATTGTCTCTATAAATCATATTTTAATACAAATTAACTATCACCAATTGGTACATTAGAGGCCAATGTTCTAAAGAAGCAAGTGAACACAGCATGAGGCAACTATATGTTAATATTCAGACTAGCTGACCTAGACAACCTGATCAACACACAAACACAAATTAATGTTTTTAAAGAATGGTCCATCACTGTGAAGCAATATGCCCCAAACCTGTGTTGGGCCCTTGACGGGAGAATAGAATGTAATAACACACTCACTCATCCAGGTTAATGTTGAGAAGCCTTTGTGGGTCATCCTTAGTACCCTTGAAGTCATCATCATCTGACAAGTTGGCTCCCTGTAAACACAGAGAACATCCATCCATGTACGTATACATATTTAACAAGATTTCCACCCAGAGAATTAACTCCAGATGGCAAATGAACTGATGCAAATCGCTTCCATGCAAGCCATTCATGCGCTAACGGGCACACTTTTGATGAATTCAACATTGGCAAAAAATAGTCCTCTCTAAGGGCCTTGTCCTCACCTCTGGTACATCGTACTCGGTGTTGACAGAGATGACGGCGGAGGGATCATTGTCCGAGTCAGAGCTCGTGTCTCCTCTCCTTCCGTCTTCGTCTCTCCGCCTCCTGCTGACGCTGCAGCTGCAGGTACTTGTCCGACATCGACGTACCTGAGACAGGTTCATGACATACCTGAGACAGGAGCTAGGTTCGTGACACCTGTGAGACAGGTGTTGGGTTCACGACACATCTCAGATAGGTGTTGGGTTCATGACACACCTGAGACAGGAGCTAGATTTGTGACACACGTGAGACAGATGTTGGGTTCATTACACACCTGAAACAGGTACTAAGTTAATGACACACGTGAGACAGGTGCCAGTCTGGTCACACAAATGGCGACAGTGCTGTCTGGCGACACACCCGGCGACAAGTGGTTGCCGCTTTGGCGACGCAACGTGTCGCGTGCCGTCTGGGCTTAATCCAATTCGGTTATTGCGTGCTGGGTCTGGCGACACACCCACATTGCGTGCCGAAAGTCTTAAACCTGACCGATGCTAGGCTTGGCGACAACTGTGATACCGGGTGCTGGGTTCACACAATGAGCATTAAAGATTCGGGCGACACACCCGGAGACAGGCAAAGGTCTGGCTAATACCCGGAGACAGGTGCTGATTAATGACACCTGGAAACAGGTGCCAGGTTCATGACACAATACCTATTGCGTGCTGGGACTACTAAAGTGACACACACCTGATGACTGAGCACGATATCCTGATTGTTCATGAGGACATAGGTTATTGATCAGATAACATTAAACCTTTAAGTGCAAGACAAAATATTCATTTCTAATCGACTAATGCATGGATTTAACACTGGATACCGTCAGGTAATATTAATTTGTTTTGCTTGACCAAATTGGCAGTGTATTAAGTTTATATGAAAAATAGGCCAGACATTAAATAATAATCAATTTGCATATGGTATGTTGGTAACATTGATTTTGTGTGAGGCAACGATGCAATATTTATAGTAAAGGTGCAGATGGTAGCGCCCCCTAGTAGATAGGCCTGGAGTTTCCCTAGTGATCAAGCTGAGACCAACGCGGAGGAATATGTAAAGGAGTAATAGGGGCTATATAGGCCAGCCACAAAGGAAATTCAGCCTCACTCTCTGGTTTGGTTTGATTCAGTGTATACTATTGGCTCGCCAATCACCAAGATTCTGTGTGCTGTTTTTATGTCGATTTAGTTATATTTGGTATCGTTGTTTTGCCCACCCTCCTCCCTATATCACTTTACTTGTTGGTTCAGAAGCTTTTTAATTGGCGCTTTCATTATAAGGGCGGGGCAGAATGACCCCCACCGTTACGGTGGTAGTGGGAAGTATAGTGCAGTCATGTAGTTAGTCATGTTAGTAAGTAGATGTCTCGGAAGTTATATGCTTAGAAATTGTAGGTATTGCTTAACAATGCTGTTGGGGCCGGCATGCTTGCTGTGTATTGATGTATGTATATATGGTGTGGTTTTATGTATATATGGTGTTTAATATGTGTTAGTGAATAAATGTCATTAAGTTGGCCTGGTTCAATCAACATTGGTCTTGTATCGTTGCTTTGCACAGAAAGGTGTATGTGACAGGGGCGCATACAAAATATTTCTGACATTTTTGTGGAAAGTGCCATCTATAAAATATCAATTCTCACGTGTCATGAAACCTAGCTCCTGTCTCAGGTGTGTCATGAATCCGTCTCATGTGTGTCATAAACCCAACACCTGTATCAGTTGTATCATGAACCTAGTATCTGTCTCAGGTGTGTCATGAACCTAGCACCTGTCATAGGTGTGTCATGAACCTAGCATCTGTCTCAGGTGTGTCATGAACCTGGCTCATGTGTGTAATGAACCCAACATCTGTATCAGGTGTATCACCAACCTAGTATCTGTCTCAGGTATGTCATGAACCCAACACCTGTCTCAGGTGTGTCATGATCCTAGCATCTGTCTCAGGTGTGTCATGAACCTGGCTCATGTGTGTAATGAACCCAACATCTGTATCAGGTGTATCACCAACCTAGTATCTGTCTCAGGTATGTCATGATCCCAACACCTGTCTCAGGTGTGTCATAAACCTTCTCATGTGTGTAATGATCCCAACACCTGTATCAGGTGTATCATGAACCTAGTATCTGTCTCAGATGTGTCATGAACCTAGCACCTGTCTCAGGTGCTTCTTGAACTCAGTACCTGTCTCAGGTGTGTAATCACTAATGATCCCAACACCTGTCTCATGTGTGTCATGAACCTAGCACCTGTTTCAGGTGTGTCATAAACCCAACACCTGTCTCAGATGTGTCATGAACCCAACACCTGTCTCAGGTGTGTCATGATCCTAGCACCTGTCTCAGGTGTGTAATGAACCCAACACCTGTCTCACGTGTCTCGCATGTAGCACAGTCAAAGGTTGTTTAAGAAAATGTGCACACATTTTCTGTTCTCATTTTGTCCCTACCACCCTTCCCCAGAATGGAAAGAAGAAAGAGACGAACAATGATAAAACTTTATTTGTTCACAAGGTACATATACCTAGCATGCATTTTGACTTAAAATAGTAGCAATTAATGACATAATACTGATTGAATTGGAGTGAAGTAATAGCTGCAACATGTATATAAAACATCTGAATAATATTCTTTATAATTTTGGCTAAATATGCTTTAACTTTTTCGAGTATACCCAAGTTATTTTATATATTATTTTATACATTAGTTATTTTATTTTAATTCTAGATCATATCTTTATATTCCATTGATAATTATGTCTATTGCTGTTTTAAAGTTTCTCAGGTTCTGCCAGTGCAGTAGGGATTCCCAATACACATCATAGTTACAGCCCACATGGAGGCATTCTGTTTGACACTGGGACAATGGCAGGCAGTGAGCCTAGGCAAGTCCAATAAACAGGATTTTAGCATAATCTCCCCAGTCACTGAAGAGAAAAACAGCAGGCATGGGTGCTCATAAAAGGGATTGGAAGTTTGGAACAATGTCAAATGTCAGTAAAACTACTACATCAGTACAGTTCAAAGTTCATGCCAATAGCAAACAGGCACAACTGTCATATAATTGACGTTTTCTACCGTACCAATAAGACTGAGTAAAAAATTGATCCTAAACTTCTAAAGAGAGAACCTACTATTGCCATATTCGCGCAAGAAAAATCAAATGGAGTAGTTTGTAGTATTTTCGGCAATGTGATTCATGTCAGAGGTCACTGGCATGTCATCAGGTGTCATTGGTTGGTCAGTACCAACGGCCGTGGCGATGAGGAGACTGGGACTGTCATCTTTGGAGTGGTGGTGGTGACCCTTCTTGCTCTTCTTCTCATGCTGTGAGGCAACAGAGATTAATATATTGATCTCTCTATTTCTTTCTCTCTCTCGTTCTCCCTCCATCCCTCCCTACCCTTCCCTCCCTCCCTCCCTCCCTCTCTGTCTCTCTCTCACTCCCACTCTCTCTACCCCCCTCTCTCTCTCCCTCCCTTCCTCTCTCTCTTCCCCCTCTCTCTCTTTCTCTCACTCTCTCTCTCTCTCTCACCTCCCCTCTCTCCCCCTTGCACTGATGCAGCTACAAACCACTAATTTACATTGGTGTCATCTGGTGAATCACTACTCAACTGAATTAAAAAGACTATCAGAAAGTCATGCATATAAAAGACATGAAAGTAAATAACTCTAAAGAAACCTATTGTTGTGGCTTCTAAAATGCATTGTCAATTGGTGGATCAGAGGACAATGGTCTAAACAAGCCACTCAAGCCAACATATGAACATAGCAAGATGCGAGTAGACCTTGATGTCTCGAAGGAGATACACTTACAAGACTCCAGTTTAAGCGTGTTAATACGTAGATAACTCACCAACCGCTATATTTGAGAAAAAAAATGAATATTTCTCCCCAACAAACACTCAACTGAATCGTCCCTCCTACCTTCCTCTCCTTCTTGTCTTTCCTGTGTTTCTTCTCTCGTTCCTTCGTGTGTTTTTTCTACGGTGCTGTGGCGGCAGCCGACTCTGGTGGGGCATTCACGCTGAGTGGAGACGGCAAAGTCTGGTACATGTGGACAGGCAGCACTTCCTCATCTTGCAGTGGTCTAAACAGGGGGAAGGGGACAGGAGGGTCAATATGGGTATTAGTGTGTGCGCGCGCACTTGTGCATCAGTGTGTGTGTCTTTGTTTGTTTGTGTGTGTGTGTGCATGTATGCATGTGTTTATATTGTGTGTAGGTGTATTTGCAGTGCATGCATGAATGTGCGCATGCATACATGCTTTGCATTTGTATGTATGCATGCGTGCATCGTAGTTTTTCATGTGTATGTCACTTTGTGTGTGACGTGTGTTACATGTCTGTGATTCCCTGTCGTTTCCAACTAATATAAACTTTCAATAATAAAATATGCATTGTCTCTATAAATCATATTTTAATACAAATTAACTATCACCAATTGGTACATTAGAGGCCAATGTTCTAAAGAAGCAAGTGAACACAGCATGAGGCAACTATATGTTAATATTCAGACTAGCTGACCTAGACAACCTGATCAACACACAAACACAAATTAATGTTTTTAAAGAATGGTCCATCACTGTGAAGCAATATGCCCCAAAACTGTGTTGGGCCCTTGACGGGAGAATAGAATGTAATAACTCACTCATCCAGGTTAATGTTGAGAAGCCTATGTGGGTCATCCTTAGTACCCTTGAAGTCATCATCATCTGACAAGTTGGCTCCCTGTAAACATAGAGAACATCCATCCATGTACGTATACATATTTAACAAGATTTCCACCCAGAGAATTAACTCCAGATGGCAAACGAACTGATGCAAGTAGCTTCCATGCAAGCCATTCATGCGCTAACGGGCACACTTTTGATAAATTCAACATTGGCAAAAAATAGTCCTCTCCAAGGGCCTTGTCCTCACCTCTGGTACATCGTACTCGGTATTGACAGAGATGACGGCGGAGGGATCATCGTCCGAGTCAGAGCTCGTGTCTCCTCTCCTTCCGTCTTCGTCTCTCCGCCTCCTGCTGATGCTGCAGCTGCAGGTACTTGTCCGACATCGACGTACCTGAGACAGGTTCATGACATACCTGAGACAGGAGCTAGGTTCGTGACACCTGTGAGACAGGTGTTGGGTTCATCAGACATCTCAGATAGGTGTTGGGTTCATGACACACCTGAGACAGGATCTAGTTTCGTGACACCCGTGAAACAGGTGTTGGGTTCATGACACACCTGAGACAGGAGCTAGATTTGTGACACACGTGAGACAGGTGTTGGGTTCATGACACATCTGAGACAGATGTTGAGTTTATGACACACCTGAAACAGGTACTAAGTTAATGACACACGTGAGACAGGTGTTGGGTTCATTACATACTGAGATAGGTGTTGGGTTCATGACACACCTGAGACAGGAGTTACGTTTTATGATGCACGTGAAACAGGTGTTGGGTTCATGACCCATCTGAGACAGGTGTTGGGTTCATGACACACCTAAGACAGGTGCTGAGTTCATGACGAACCTGGGACTGATGCTAGGTTTATGATACACCAGATACCGGTGTTGGGTTCATGACACACATGAGACAGATTCATGACACACCTGAGACAGGTGTTGGGTTCATGACACATCTGAGACAGGTGTTGGATTAATGACACTCCTGAAACAGGTGCTAGGTTCATGACACACATGAGACAGGTGTTGGGATCATTAGTGATTACACACCTGAGACAGGTACTGAGTTCATGAAGCACCTGAGACAGATGCTAGGTTCATGACACACCTGAGACAGATACTAGGTTCATGATACACCTAATACAGGTGTTGGGTTCATGACACACGAGACAGGTTTATGACACACCTGAGACAGGTGTTGGGTTACGTAAATATCCATTAAACCTTAAGTGTAAGACAAAATATTCATTTCTAATCGACTAATGCATGGATTTAACACTGGATACCGTCAGGTAATATTAATTTTTTTTGCTTGACCAAATTGGCAGTGTATTAAGTTTATATGAAAAATAGGCCAGACATTAAATAATAATCAATTTGCATATGGTATGTTGGTAACAAAATATTTCTGACATTTTTGTGGAAAGTGCCATCTATAAAATATCAATTCTCACGTGTCATGAAACCTAGCTCCTGTCTCAGGTGTGTCATCAATCTGTCTCATGTGTGTCATAAACCCAACACCTGTATCAGTTGTATCATGAACCTAGTATCTGTCTCAGGTGTGTCATGAACCTAGCACCTGTCACAGGTGTGTCATGAACCTAGCATCTGTCTCAGGTGTGTCATGAACCTGGCTCATGTGTGTAATGAACCCAACATCTGTATCAGGTGTATCACCAACCTAGTATCTGTCTCAGGTATGTCATGAACCCAACACCTGTCTCAGGTGTGTCATGATCCTAGCACCTGTCTCAGGTGTGTAATGAACCCAACACCTGTCTCACGTGTCTCGCATGTAGCACAAAGGTTGTTTAAGAAAATGTGCACACATTTTCTGTTCTCATTTTGTCCCTACCACCCTTCCCCAGAATGGAAAGAAGAAAGAGACGAACAATGATAAAACTTTATTTGTTCACAAGGTACATATACCTAGCATGCATTTTGACTTAAAATAGTAGCAATTAATGACATAATACTGATTGAATTGGTGTGAAGTAATAGCTGCAACATGTATATAAAACATCTGAATAATATTCTTTATAATTTTGGCTAAATATGCTTTAACTTTTTCGAGTATACCCAAGTTATTTTATATTTTATTTTATACATTAGTTATTTTATTTTAATTCTAGATCATATCTTTATATTCCATTGATAATTATGTCTATTGCTGTTTTAAAGTTTCTCAGGTTCTGCCAGTGCAGTAGGGATTCCCAATACACATCATAGTTACAGCCCACATGGAGGCATTCTGTTTGACACTGGGACAATGGCAGGCAGTGAGCCTAGGCAAGTCCAAAATACAGGATTTTAGCATAATCTCTCCAGTCACTGAAGAGAAAAAACAGCAGGCATGGGTGCTCATAAAAGGGATTGGAAGTTTGGAACAATGTCAAATGTCGGTAAAACTACTACATCAGTACAGTTCAAAGTTCATGCCAATAGCAAAAAGGCACAACTGTCATATAATTGACGTTTTCTACCGTACCAATAAGACTGAGTAAAAAATTGATCCTAAACTTCTAAAGAGAGAACCTACTATTGCCATATTCGTGCAAGAAAAATCAAATGGAGTAGTTTGTAGTATTTTCGGCAATGTGATTCATGTCAGAGGTCACTGGCATGTCATCAGGGGTCATTGGTTGGTCAGTACCAACGGCCGTGGCGATGAGGAGACTGGGACTGTCATCTTTGGAGTGGTGGTGGTGACCCTTCTTGCTCTTCTTCTCATGCTGTGAGGCAACAGAGATGAATATATTGATCTCTCTATTTCTTTCTCTCTCTCTCGTTCTCCCTCCATCCCTCCCTACCCTTCCCTCCCTCCCTCTCTGTCTCTCTCTACCCCCCTCTCTCTCTCCCTCCCTTCCTCTCTCTCTTCCCCCTCTCTCTCTTTCTCTCACTCTCTCTCTCTCTCTCTCACCTCCCCTCTCTCCCCCTCGCACTGATGCAGCTACAAACCACTAATTTACATTGGTGTCATCTGGTGAATCACTACTCAACTAAATTAAAAAGACTATCAGAAAGTCACGCATATAAAAGACATGAAAGTAAATAACTCTAAAGAAACCTATTGTTGTGGCTTCTAAAATGCATCGTCAATTGGTGGATCAGAGGACAATGGTCTAAACAAGCCACTCAAGCCAACATATGAACATAGCAAGATGAGAGTAGACCTTGATGTCTCGAAGGAGATACACTT
>JAHLWY010001186.1:0-17781 GCA_020002185.1 Paraescarpia echinospica | reverse complement strand
GGCTAAGTTCAAGGGGGCAGATTCAGACTATTTAGGATAATTAATTGTAACCCCGGAAATGGTAGCTAAGAAAATTAGGGCTATGAAAGATAATAAATCACCAGGAGTGGATGGTATTCCACCCAAACTACTAGTGGAAATTGTAGAACAAATTAGCATACCGCTTGCTACAGTTTTCAACTTGTCATTAGAAGAGGGAGTGGTTCCTTTAGAATGGAAAGAAGCAAACATTATACCATTATTCAAAAAAGGTTCGAGAAACAAGTCAGAGAACTATAGACCAGTGAGTTTAACATCAGTGATTTGTAAATTGTTAGAAAGACTAATTAAAGATCACATGGTGGATTTTCTTGTTAAACAAAACTTGATAAACCCATCTCAACATGGTTTTTTTAAAGCGAGGTCGTGCTTAACAAATATGTTATGTTTTTTGGAAAACATCACTAAGTGGGTAGATGAAGGATCAACAGTAGATATCGTCTACTTAGATTTTCAAAAGCTTTTCGACAAAGTACCACATCAAAGATTACTGCTTAAACTAAAATTCATGGCATAGAAATGGTATAATAAACTGGATAGAACAATGGCTGATTACTGGTGAAGACAACGTAGTAGTTGATGGGGAGGCTTCAAACTGGAAATCGGTATTGAGCAAGTACCACAGGGATCAGTATTATGGGTCCTATATTATTCTTAATATATATAAACGATTTGGACGATGATATAGCTAGCAAGGTGTTGAAATTTGCAGATGATACAAAAGCGTTTAGAAGGATTGAAAGTGATGGTGATACACAGCATTTACAAGATGATCTTGACAGGTTGATCAAATGGTCTGAAAAGTGGCAAATGCTGTTCAATTTTGGGAAATGTAAATGCCTCCACACAGGACATGGGAACGAAGAAGTAGAATATACAATGGGGGGTACTGTACTAAGTACTACTGTAAAAGAAAAGGACTTAGGGTTAACCATTAGTGCTGATATGAAGGTTTCAGAGCAGTGCGGAATTGCAGCTTCAAAGGGAAATCAAATCCTTGGATTAATGAGGCGAAACATAACGTATAAGGAAAAAGAGCTAATAATACCGCTGTACAAAACAATAGTTAGGCCTCATTTAGAATATTGTATTCAAGCGTGGAAGCCATATCGCAGGAAGGACATAGATATGCTAGAAAGAGTGCAGAGGAGAGCAACTAAAATGATACCAAAACTGAGGGATCTTAGTTACGAAATACGCCTAAAAAAATGCGGTTTAACAACACTAGAGACCAGGAGATTGAGAGGAGATCGATAGGTGCTGCTTAAAATATTGAAGGGTTATGAAAATATTGATAGAAATATTTTTCCTCAGTTAAGAAAGATAGAAGGACTAGAGGACATGAACTTACATTGGCAAAGGAGCAGAGTAGATTGATATAAGAAAGTTTTCATTTTCACAAAGGACTGTAAATGAATGGAACAGATTACCCGTTGATTGTGTGGGTGCTAGTAGCGTGAATATAAAGTTTAAAAATAAAATCGACATACCTCAGACGGGCGGGATACACATAGATAAAAGTGGTCGGACTCGATAAGCCGCGCGGCTTCCTTATCCACCTGCCACCTAGAGCACTTCTGCGGCAAATCTTGCGCAACCTTGCTAAAATACGTAGTAGCTGGATGGCATGGGCTTCAAACCGGAAATCGGTATTGAGTGGGGTACCACAGGGATCAGTACTAGGACCTATATTATTCTTAATATATATCAACGATTTGGATGATGAAATAACAAGCAAAGTGTTGAAATTTGTGGATGATACAAGTGTTTAGAAGGATTAAAAGTGATGGAGGTAGACAACATTTACAAGATGATCTTGACAAGTTGATCAAATGGTCTGAAAAGTGGCAAATGCTGTTAAATTTTGGGAAATGTAAATGCCTCCACACAGGACATGGGAACGAAGAGGTAAAATATACAATGGGGGGTACTGTACTAAGTACTACTGTAAAAGAAAAGGACTTAGGGTTAACCATTAGTGCTGATATGAAGGTTTCAGAGCAGTACGGAATTGGAGCTTCAAAGGGAAATCAAATCCTTGGATTAATTAGGCGAAACATAACGTATAAGGAAAAAGAGCTAATAATACCTCTGTACAAAACAATAGTTAGGCCTCATTTAGAATATTGTATTCAAGCGTGGAGGCCATATCGCAGGAAGGACATAGATATGCTAGAAAGAGTGCAGAGGAGAGCAACTAAAATGAGGGATCTTGGTTACGAAATACGCCTAAAAAATGCAGCTTGACAACACTAGAGACCAGGAGATTGTGAGGAGATCAGATAGAAGTGTTTAAAATAATGAATGGTTATGAAAATATTGATAGAAATATTTTTTTTTCAGTTAAGAAAGATAGAAGGACTAGAGGACATGAAGTTACATTAGCAAAGGAGCAGTGTAGATTAGATATAAGAAAGTTCTCATTTTCACAAAGGACTGTAAATTATTGGAAAAGATTATCTGCTGATTGTGTTGGTGCTAGTATCGTGAATATGTTTAAAAATAAAATTGACACATACCTCAGAAGGGTGAGATACACATAGATAAAAGGGTCGGACTCTCGATAAGCCAAAGGGCTTCCTTGTCCACCTGCCACCTAGACTTAATTCTCTGGGTGGCAATCTTGTTAAATTGTGGCTGAATGTATTTCATACACTACGAGAAATCTGTCACATTTGAGGGAAGTTTAAGCATGAATAAAGCCATATTCCAGAAATATGGCAGGTGTAAAACTTTGAGAAGATTATGTTCAGCACAGATCAGTGGTCACATACGGTCATGTGGATTTGACGGCCAAGGGCGGGGCCAATGTGAAAGAGTAGGAGGAGCAATTAGGAAGAAGAGGAATGGTCTCGTTCTTACATAGCGCAGTATCTAGTTCATGTGACAGTTCCATGTGCATTACATTTCATCCACTGACAGACCTGTTGATTATAACACCACCTCATCTGACTTGGGAAGCACTCAGCCACACTACAGTTACAGCACAAATACTGATAGAAACGTTCTTATATAATGTTGTATCCAGGCCATGTGACTGTCCAACATGTTTTAAACTCCCCCCGGCAGGCCTGTTGATTATAACACCAACTCATCTGACTTGGGAAGCACTCGGCCACGCTACAGTTACAGCTCGAATACTAATAGGAACGTTCTTATATAACGTAGTATCCAGGCCATGTGACTGTTCAACACGTTTTAAACTCCCCCCGGCAGGTCTGTTAATTCTAACACCAACTCATCTATTCTGTGAAACATTTACAACAACACCTTTAACCGCTGCCTATAGCTTATGTTATGGAAGAATAGTTGGTAATAATGAGAATGATACGTTAGTACTTTTAACCATATTAGGCATTTAGGACAGTGCATGCCATAGTGCCGGTGAGAAACATACTAATGGTGCGTATGGCAAAATTGGGATGTATCATTAATGCTGTTTTGATTTCCTGGTTTTACGCATTACATTGTAAGCAAACGAGATTCATCCTAAAAACAGGAACGCATGAAATATGGGGTATTTAAAAATAACAAATACAGATGTTACGTCCAATCCCTGGGGTCGTAGATTTATCCCTGAAAGTTTGGTGCTCAAGGTTCAAGGTGCCTAAGGCGAAGACGTTAACATTACAGCAGTTTTATGTATGCATACATACACGCATGCATGCATTCATACATACATACATACATACATACAGACAATTATACATGCATGCACACACGCACACACACACACTGCATTTGTATGTCTGTGTTTGTTACAGTTTGGGACTCTGTCGTATTGGATCTGATGCAGCACTCTGTCTGGCAAGAGTGCTTTCACACTGTCAGAAGATGGAGACACTTCTGTAAGTTGTGCACATTCAGATTGACTCTGAAGTCAGTTTCATACATCATGTATGTATGAATACCAGTTTGTTTGTTTACCATGCAACGTGATTGTAATGGATGCTCACAAATACTATGTTTTTATTTACATCATTTCATTAATTGGCAGTAAAGTACAATGTGTTGCCACGACAGGTTCTACACATTTAACACTGCTATATATTTTAATTTAGCATCACATGATTCACATCACCCTCTAATATTAAACAAATTAAACAAGCTATACGTGTATGCTCTGAGACAAGTCGTGTATGTTGCAGTCCATAAAGTATATCATTGTGCAAGTGTTATTTGTAATGAGGTTATCTTTTACAGGTTGGGGGGAAATGATTTTGGTAGCCCCCGAGTCACGGCAGCCCTCTCAGAGAGTCTTGCATCACTGTCGTCGTTAAAAGTGTTGAAATATGTTGTATTTGTATTACGTTCTCTTACTACACCAAATCATTATTCACCTGTACACATAAATTGTGCATTACGTTAGTGCAGAATTCACCGGAATTCATTTTTAATTTAAGTGTGCACAAAAACTCTATCCTGATTTGCACATGTATCCAGATACATTTGGTCATAGCCACATTATGGTACAAATGTTAGAATCTATCTTTCTGATCAATTCTAAACTTGTAACAAGGGGTTCTTCAATTCAACCTACCCTGGTAACTTGTCTAACCTCACAAGTTATCAAGGTGATGGAGATTCATTGTAGATTCCATATCTCAACATCTCAAGTAACACAAGCTGATTCTAGACTTGCAACATGTTTTAAACCAAACAGAAGCTGTCTTAGTAATCATCTAACGTTTCTTGAAGATGTTACTTCTTATATTGTCAAAGGATATTCAGCATACATAATCTACTTAGATTTCATTAAGACGTTTAATATGGTCCCTCATTGCAGACACATATCAAATCTAACAGCACATGACATCACAGGCAAGACCAACAGATGAATAGAGAGTTGGTTAACAGGTAGAAGACAACGAGTGTGCATAAATGTTGTAGTCAGATTGGCAAACGATGATCAATGGTGTGCTACCGGGGTCAATACTCGGCCCCATGTTATTCGTAACCTCTATAAATGACATTGACTTATCTGTAGTAAGCTCCTTGTTAAAGTTCATTGACGGCACAACAGCATTGAACAACTACCTGAGTGAACGAACAAGTCAACTTCGTAGTCAAGACAGCAAATCGAATGTTATGGACAATTTATAGTTCATACACAGACAAAAGTATGAAAAACATCAAAAACCTATACATTGCCTTGGTCTGACCAATCATTGAAAACTGTCAAAGGCATAAAGATAAAGACCGTTACGTACTATGTTATCTGGTTGGTACTGGCATACACTCGGTATCGCATATCTTCAAGCATATAAATCCAGCCTGTTTTGCGGTGCTTATGCCAATGCAATGCGATCGCACATTTTCTATAAAGCCATATCGCATGATAAGTTCAGAATATATATTTATCTTATTTTGACATGTAGTGTCAATGTTGTAATTAAATAATTAAAATATATAAGATTGTGCCATTATCATTTTCCAGTGGCATTTAAACGGACATCTAATTAATATTAGTTCGTACTGATGTAAGTACACTTAACACGATTTTGTTTGAGTTATTCCCGGCTGGTTTTATACGTTAACATACAAGTAATTGCATTAATGTAATGCAAATGCTCGGTATCCAAATGAATACGCTCGGTAAGATACACATATATTTATATATTTCGAGTGTCAGTTGTGTTCAGTAAATATCTGATGACTGTAGCGCAAAAGGCATATTTCTCTACCCTGCTTGTCTAGAAGTGTAATCAGTCTTTCTCGGTCTAGGGCTTGCATTTTTCTGGGTTTTTTCAGGCTCTTTGATGTCATAATCGTTTCTGAAATGATCGCTTGTTTGTACTTCCTGTTGTCCTCCTTCGCTTTGTTTTTGATGGTCTTGCATATTTCTACGTACTCTTACGGTCACTGTTTTCCACCATTTCTCATCGTTTTTTATCAGGGCTTGTGTCGGTGACGATTTTCTTGTCTTTACTTGCTTGTTGATTGCTTTGGCTACACTTGTCGCACTTAGTTGAAATTCAATTGTTTTGTTCCTATTTGTGTGGTATCTAATCTTGGTGGTCTCTTGTTTATTAACTTCGTCCTTTCAGCCTTTACGTTTGGTGCTGCTCATTACCATTCTGTGGTCACTTCCGATGTTGACTTGGTTGATGACAGTTACATCTGTGACCATGTCTGGCATGTTTGTCAGGATGTAGTCAATTTTGTTCTTCATTTCTCTGGCATGTTTGTCAGGATGTAGTCAATTTTGTTCTTCATTTCTCTGTTTGGGATTTTCCACATCCATCTCCTTGATGCTTTCTTCAGAAACATGGTATTCACGATTGTTTATTTTCTTGATGTTGCTCATTCTACGAAGGTGACGCCTCTTTCGTTTCCTACTTGGCCAAATTTGCCTGTTGCTGTTTCCATTGAATTTGTTTGTGTCTCTACATGTGCACTAAAGTCTCCCATCACTACAGTAGTGGTTTGGTTTTGCTAAGGTCTCATCCACGTCGTTATAGAAGCTGTTTACATCTTCTTCTAAGTATGATGTTATTGGTGCATATACTTCTACTATCTTCAGTTTGTAGCGTTTTGTTATGCATAGATCAAGTTTTGCTACTCTGAGGCTGATGCTATTAACCCTCATTATGCCGTCTTTCCATTTCTTGTTTATGAGTAAGCCTACTCCTGCATGGCCGTTGTTCGCCCTGGAGTGGTATACTTGGTGGCTGCTTTGTAAGGTAGTGAAGCATTCCTCTCTTTGTCTGACTTCTATACCGATCACATCCCATACCAATCTGGTTTCCCTAAGTTCTTCCTCCAGTTCTTGTATCTGGTCATATTTTAGTAATGTTCTTATGTTATGTGTTGCAATCTTCAGTCTACTTACCTTCTCTCGGCAGCTCATCTTGACCCAGATATTCTTAGCACCCCCTGCATGTAGCCCTACATGACCAGAGCCGCCTCCGTGGTCATAAATTCTTTCGATGATGCTGGTGTTGTTGGCCTTCCCTTCCACTCTTGCCAGTGGTGGTTGGAAGGGGCAGGCAACGTAGGGTTGAAGTTGCCCAAGTTTCAACACAGCGGCCATAAACCAGACAGCGCAGGTATTCGAAACCTGGTTCCTCTGAAAGACAGTCCGGCACTCTAATTGCTCGGCCACTGCACCCCACTGCTGACAACTCCTCCATGAATTACCAGAATCCCAAACCCATTGTTTTGGTGGATTTTCTTGTTAAACATAAGTTGATAAACCCATCTCAACATGGGTTTTTTAAAGCGAGGTCATGCTTAACAAATATGTTATGTTTTTTGGAAGACATCAATAAGTGGGTAGATGAGGGATCACCAATAGATATCGTCTACTTAGATTTTCAAAAAGCTTTCGACAAAGTACCACATCAAAGATTACTGCTTAAACTAAAGGCCCATGGCATAGGAAATGGTATAATAAACTGGATAGAAAAATGGCTGATTGACAGAAGACAATATACTTCGAGGCTATATTTGGCGGAGATAGATCGTAGAAATTGGTGGTGCAGAAAAGTTGATAAACAAGTGGAATTACTGATTGATAAGTATTATTCTTGCCTTAATATCATTCATAAAGTTGCAATAAACATATATTGAGTAGCAGTTGTGCTTAAAGTTAGTTAGTTATAGTATTTTAGAATACCTTAGTATAGTGAGTGATAATAGGGTAACTCATTTAGGTTTCGGTAATTTGTAAACAAGATTTAACAAACCTGATTATGTGGTAGAATATATAGGAGATAAAGTAACAACCATCAAACTACTTACATAAGATAATATCTGTGTAAGCCAGTACTTGCTAGATATTTTGATTAGGTAGCATTGTTGTTAAAATTAAGCAAGGGCGATAGTCGGGCGGCGTAACCTAAATAAATAAAGCAGCCTAACGTAACGTAATTGATTGTATTTAAATTAGGTCACTACCGGTAATGTTAGCGTTCGTGTCAGGATAAATATTTGGCTGTGTAATTGAAATTTGTAACCTAAAGTGTGCTGTAGTACACAGGAAACAGTCTTTATAAAGACTAAGTTAGTTAAGTTATTAAATAAATTCTGATCGGGATATGGCGCCTTGCAAGCGGCAAGTCAAGGCAAAGCGACACTTGGTGTGTGATCACTGCCACAGCTGGGTAGATTTTGCATTGTCCGGCTGTGGGAAGTCATGGGCAGAAACCATGGAGGAAGGATTCACCTTTCAGTGCATTGGGTGTTGGAAGGTGGAGTGTCTGCAGAAGGAGATAGTTAGGTTGACAGATATTGTGAAGGGAATGGAGATGGGAATTAGCAAGGAGGCAGGTCGAATGGAGAGAGACGACAGGGAGAGAGATGAGAATACTGCAAGACTGAAGGAGAATAGCAGTGGCAAGAAAACTGAGGAAAGGAGATTGAGAGGAGGGAAGGTGATTGGAGGGGAAGAAATTGGAAAATCGACAACAGAAAACGTGACAAGCGTGAAGGTGACAGGCAAGAAAGTGACCGTAGAGAAGGAGGGAGGGAAGATGGGAAGGGAGAGGAGAGAGGAAAACGAGATGGGACGAACGAAGAAGGGACGAAAGGAAGTGAGAGAAAATGTGATAGAAGAGAAGTCGATAAAAGGGAAGGTGACAAGAGAAAAAGCGACAGGAAAGAATGGATCGGAAGAGAATGTGACAGGAGAGAAGACGACAGGGGGGAAAGACAACAAGCAGACAGATGCAAACCGAAGAAGGAGCTATTCTAAGGCAGTGATTGAGGGGGCAATGAGGAAAGAGAGGGTGTTTATGGGCGACTCCATTATGAGAAAGACGGACAAGGCACTGAGCGAGGGGAAGGACATCGTTGTTTGTTTACCGGGGGCTAGAATTGAACATGTAACTGACAGGGTAGAGAAGGTATTGGGACATGGCAAGGGGGGTCTATACTGGTACATGTAGGAACAAATAATGCAGACAGGGAGGGAACAACTGCGATAGTACAGAAGTATAGACAGTTAGTGAGGAAGCTACAGAAGACGAGAGTTGAACAGGTTATTCTGTCAGGAATTTTGCCAGTAATGGGAGGAAGGGGGGCAACGTATAGAAACTGTAAGAGGATGGCGATCAACGCACTAGTTCAGCAGATGTGTGACGAAGAGGGGGTGGGATTCACAGATTTATGGGGATACTTTGTTGGGAGGGAAGATATGTACATGAGAGATGGCCTCCATCTTAGTGGAAAGGGGCAGCAGTTTTCTCAGAGAACCTGCTGCGATCTGTTGACAGTGGGACAGGTTGTATCTATTTAAACTAGATTCGCAGGGGGGACTCACAGAAAAGCCTGAAAATGGAGGCATAGATAAAGACAGCACAAATAAATCAGCAAATAACAGTGTGGAAAACTCTTCTGAAGCTGGATATAAATGTGTTTGTTTAAATGCAAGGAGTATAGTAAACAAAAGAAATGAACTAAACATTATGGTAGAAGATATTGACCCTCATATAATAGGTATAACCGAATCCTGGACCACCACCGATATATCAGATGCTGAATTGGGACTGAAAGGATATGTAATGTTTAGAAAAGATAGAATAGGAAGAAAGGGAGGTGGAGTTATTTTATATATTAAAGAATCTATTCAGGCTTATGAAATAAAATTAGAAAGAGAAGCAGATTGCGAAGAAGCTGTTTGGTGTAACATAGTTACAGGAAACTCAACGTTAACAGTTGGGTTAGTTTATCGAAGTCCAAACATAAGCATAGAAGAGAATGAAAAAATACAAAACGCTATAAGGGAAGTAAGCAAACGGGACTGTATTATTATGGGGGATTTTAACCACGGGCATATACAATGGAAATCTCTACAGAGTATGGGGAGTGAGGACCACAAGTTTTTAGTTTTAGTTCAAGATATTCCTTTCTCAACATGTGGGAACCAACCAGGGGGTGAGAATGTGTTAGACTTAGTTTTGTCCTCACAGAAAGAATTAGTTGACAATGTCAAGATATGTGAGCCACTGGGGAGTAGCGATCACAACCAGATACATTTTACCATCAAAGTAAAAATCAGAAAGGAATAGTAAAAAGCAGTATAGGAGAAATTTCCACAAAGGAAGGTATAAGGACATGAGGAAATATTTAGCAAAGATAGACTGGAATAAGACACTGAAAAATAAGGCGGCAACAGAATGCTGGAATATATTAAAGAGTGAAATTAAGTGCATAGTCGATAAATTTGTACCCTTCAAAAACAAAAGGAAAAGCGGTCCAAAAAGACTTACTTATCGAAAGAAGCCATTAGAAAAATTAAAGTAAAACAAATGATGTGGAAGTCATATAGATGTACTGGAAATGATGAAGACTACAACAGTTATAAAGAAGCACTTAACCAAGCTACAGCTGAAATTAGAAATTCAAAGAGAAGCTATGAACAACAATTAGCTAGTAATATAAAACATGACAGCAAGAGTTTTTATGCGTATGTTCGAAGCAAACAGAAAGTTAAAGATAAAGTCGGTCCTCTAGAAGATAGTGCTGGAAATATAATATCAGAGGGATTCTTAATGGCAGAAGACCTGAATGAGTACTTTAGTTCAGTGTTTACCAGGGAAGATATTAGTTCACTGCCAGTACCAGAGGCTACGTTCAAGGGGGCAGATTCAGACTATTTAGGACAATTAATTGTAACCCCGGAAATGGTATGTAAGAAAATAAGGGCTATGAAGGATAATAAATCACCTGGAGTGGATGGTATTCCACCCAAACTACTATTGGAAATTGTAGAACAAATTAGCATACCGCTTGCAACAGTTTTCAATTTGTCATTAGAAGAGGGAGTGGTTCCTTTAGAATGGAAAGAAGCAAACATTATACCGTTATTCAAAAAGGTTCGAGAAACAAGTCAGAGAACTATAGACCAGTGAGTTTAACATCAGTGATTTGTAAATTGTTAGAAAGACTAATTAAAGATCACATGGTGGATTTTCTTGTTAAACAAAACTTGATAAACCCATCTCAACATGGTTTTTTTAAAGCGAGGTCATGCTTAACAAATATGTTATGTTTTTTGGAAGACATCACTAAGTGGGTAGATGAAGGATCACCAGTAGATATCGTCTACTTAGATTTTCAAAAAGCTTTCGACAAAGTACCACATCAAAGATTACTGCTTAAACTAAAGGCCCATGGCATAGAAAATGGTATAATAAACTGGATAGAACAATGGTTGATTGACAGAAGACAACGTGTAGTAGTTGATGGGGAGGCTTCAAACTGGAAATCAGTATTGAGTGGGGTACCACAGGGATCAGTATTAGGTCCTATATTATTCTTAATATATATCAACGATTTAGATGATGAAATAACAAGCAAGGTGTTGAAATTTGCGGATGATACAAAAGTGTTTAGAAGGATTAAAAGTGATGGAGATAGACAGCATTTACAAGATGATCTTGACAGGTTGATCAAATGGTCAGAAAAGTGGCAAATGCTGTTCAATTTTGGGAAATGTAAATGCCTCCACACAGGACATGGGAACGAAGAAGTAGAATATACAATGGGGGTACTGTACTAAGTACTACTGTAAAAGAAAAGGACTTAGGGTTAACCATTAGTGCTGATATGAAGGTTTCAGAGCAGTGCGGAATTGCAGCTTCAAAGGGAAATCAAATCCTTGGATTAATTAGGCGAAACATAACGTATAAGGAAAAAGAGCTAATAATACCGCTGTACAAAACAATAGTTAGGCCTCATTTAGAATATTGTATTCAAGCGTGGAGGCCATATCGCAGGAAGGACATAGATATGCTAGAAAGAGTGCAGAGGAGAGCAACTAAAATGATACCAAAACTGAGGGATCTTAGTTACGAAATACGCCTAAAAAATGCGGTTTAACAACACTAGAGACCAGGAGATTGAGAGGAGATCAGATAGAAGTGTTTAAAATATTGAAGGGTTATGAAAATATTGATAGAAATATTTTTTTCTCAGTTAAGAAAGATAGAAGGACTAGAGGACATGAACTTACATTGGCAAAGGAGCAGAGTAGATTGGATATAAGAAAGTTTTCATTTTCACAAAGGACTGTAAATGAATGGAACAGATTACCTGCTGATTGTGTGGGTGCTAGTAGCGTGAATATGTTTAAAAATAAAATCGACACATACCTCAGACGGGCGGGATACACATAGATAAAAGGGTCGGACTCTCGATAAGCCAAAGGGCTTCCTTGTCCACCTGCCACCTAGAGTTAATTCTCTGGGTGGCAATCTTGTTAAATCTTGTTAAACATGTAGTAGTTGATGGGTATGGCTTCAAACTGGAAATCGGTATTGAGTGGGGTACCACAGGGATCAGTACTAGGACCTATATTATTCTTAATATATATCAACGATTTGGATGATGAAATAACAAGCAAAGTGTTGAAATTTGCGGATGATACAAGTGTTTAGAAGGATTAAAAGTGATGGAGGTAGACAACATTTACAAGATGATCTTGACAAGTTGATCAAATGGTCTGAAAAGTGGCAAATGCTGTTAAATTTTGGGAAATGTAAATGCCTCCACACAGGACATGGGAACGAAGAGGTAAAATATACAATGGGGGGTACTGTACTAAGTACTACTGTAAAAGAAAAGGACTTAGGGTTAACCATTAGTGCTGATATGAAGGTTTCAGAGCAGTACGGAATTGGAGCTTCAAAGGGAAATCAAATCCTTGGATTAATTAGGCGAAACATAACGTATAAGGAAAAAGAGCTAATAATACCTCTGTACAAAACAATAGTTAGGCCTCATTTAGAATATTGTATTCAAGCGTGGAGGCCATATCGCAGGAAGGACATAGATATGCTAGAAAGAGTGCAGAGGAGAGCAACTAAAATGAGGGATCTTAGTTACGAAATACGCCTAAAAAATGCAGCTTGACAACACTAGAGACCAGGAGATTGTGAGGAGATCAGATAGAAGTGTTTAAAATAATGAATGGTTATGAAAATATTGATAGAAATATTTTTTTTTCAGTTAAGAAAGATAGAAGGACTAGAGGACATGAAGTTACATTAGCAAAGGAGCAGTGTAGATTAGATATAAGAAAGTTCTCATTTTCACAAAGGACTGTAAATTATTGGAAAAGATTATCTGCTGATTGTGTTGGTGCTAGTATCGTGAATATGTTTAAAAATAAAATTGACACATACCTCAGAAGGGTGAGATACACATAGATAAAAGGGTCGGACTCTCGATAAGCCAAAGGGCTTCCTTGTCCACCTGCCACCTAGACTTAATTCTCTGGGTGGCAATCTTGTTAAATTGTGGCTGAATGTATTTCATACACTACGAGAAATCTGTCACATTTGAGGGAAGTTTAAGCATGAATAAAGCCATATTCCAGAAATATGGCAGGTGTAAAACTTTGAGAAGATTATGTTCAGCACAGATCAGTGGTCACATACGGTCATGTGGATTTGACGGCCAAGGGCGGGGCCAATGTGAAAGAGTAGGAGGAGCAATTAGGAAGAAGAGGAATGGTCTCGTTCTTACATAGCGCAGTATCTAGTTCATGTGACAGTTCCATGTGCATTACATTTCATCCACTGACAGACCTGTTGATTATAACACCACCTCATCTGACTTGGGAAGCACTCAGCCACACTACAGTTACAGCACAAATACTGATAGAAACGTTCTTATATAATGTTGTATCCAGGCCATGTGACTGTCCAACATGTTTTAAACTCCCCCCGGCAGGCCTGTTGATTATAACACCAACTCATCTGACTTGGGAAGCACTCGGCCACACTACAGCTACAGCACGAATACTAATAGGAACGTTCTTATATAACGTAGTATCCAGGTCGTGTGACTGTTCAACACGTTTCAAACTCCCCCCGGCAGGCCTGTTAATTCTAACACCAGCTCATCTATTCTGTGAAACATTTAGCCACGCTACAGTTACAAGACAAAGACTAAACTTTGACACCTTTAACCGCTGCCTATAGCTTACTCATTTATACGACTAGGTGGACAAAGACAGCGGGGAGTAAACAAAATACGCAAGTTTCAAAATGGCAAGAAGAGGAATTGAATCCATGTTTTCTCAATTGGGTCCGTTGTTTAATCACAACGTCACCGCACCCTATCTCCTGTGAAAGTAGACAATTGGGTCCGTTGTTTAATCACAACGTCACCACACCCTATCTCCTGTGAAAGTAGACAACTGAGTTAGAAGTGGAAGCATCGTGAAAACTGTAGGAAACTCAATGAAGCCAGGTGTACTGTACAAAATAAGATATTGGAAGTTATGGAAGAATAGTTGGTAATAATGAGAATGATCCGTTAGTACTTTTAACCCTATTAGGCAGTGCTTTAGGACAGTGCATGCCATAGTGCCGGTGAGAAACATACTAATGGTGCGTATGGCAAAATTGGGATGTATCATTAATGCTGTTTTGATTTCCTGGTTTTACGCATTACATTGTAAGCAAACGAGATTCATCCTAAAAACAGGAACGCATGAAATATGGGGTATTTCAAAAATAACAAATACAGATGTTACGCCCAATCCCTGGGGTCGTAGATTTATCCCTGAAAGTTTGGTGCTCAAGGTTCAAGGTGCCTAAGGCGAAAACGTTAACATTACAGCAGTTTTATGTATGCATACATACACGCATGCATGCATGCATGCATTCATACATACATACATACAGACAATCATACATGCATGCACACACGCACACACACACACACTGCATTTGTATGTCTGTGTTTGTTACAGTTTGGGACTCTGTCGTATTGGATCTGATGCAGCACTCTGTCTGGCAAGAGCACTTTCACACTGCCAGAAGCTGGAGATGTAAGTTGTGCACATTCAGATTGACTCTGAAGTCAGTTTCATACATCATTCCTATATGAATACCAGTTTGTTTGTTTACCATGCAACGTGATTATAATGGATGCTCACAAATACTATGTTTTTATTGTCGTCATTTCATTAATTGGCTGTAAAGTACAATTTGTTGCCACAACAGTTTCTACACATTTAACACTGCTATATATTTTAATTTAGCATCACATGATTCACATCACCCTCTAATATTAAACAAATTAAACAAGCTATACGTGTATGCTCTGAGACAAGTGGTGTATGTTGCAGTCCATAAAGTACATCATTGTGCAAGTGTTATTTGTAATGAGGTTATCTTTTATAGGTTGATGGCAAACGATTTTGGTAGCCCCCGAGTCACGGCAGCCCTCTCAGAGAGTCTTGCATCACTGTCGTCGTTAAAAGTGTTGAAGTATGTTGTATTTGTATTACGTTCTCTTACTACACCAAATCATTATTCACCTGTACACATAAATTGTGCATTACGTTAGTGCAGAATTCACCGGAATTCATTTTGAATTTAAGTGTGCACAAAAACTCTCTATCCTGATTTGCACATGTATCCAGATACATTTGGTCATAGCCACATTATGGTACAAATGTTAGAATCTATCTTTCTGATCAATTCTAAACTTGTAACAAGGGGTTCTTCAATTCAACCTAACTTGTCTAACCTCACAAGTTATCAAGGTGATGGAGTTCTTCATTGTAGATTCCATATCTCAACATCTCAAATAACACAAACTGATTCTAGACTTGCAATATGTTTTAAACCAAACAGAAGCTGTCTTAGTAATCATCTAACGTTTCTTGAAGATGTTACTTCTTATATTGTCAAAGGATATTCAGCATACATAATCTACTTAGATTTCATTAAGACGTTTAATATGGTCCCTCATTGCAGACACATATCAAATCTAACAGCACATGACATCACAGGCAAGACCAACAGATGAATAGAGAGTTGGTTAACAGGTAGAAGACAACGAGTGTGCTTAAATGTTGTAGTCAGATTGGCAAACGATGATCAATGGTGTGCTACCGGGGTCAATACTCGGCCCCATGTTATTCGTAAGCTCTATAAATGACATTGACTTATCTGTAGTAAGCTCCTTGTTAAAGTTCATTGACGGCACAACAGCATTGAACAACTACCTGAATGAACGAACAAGTCAACTTCGTAGTCAAGACAGCAAATCGAATGTTATGGACAATTTATAGTTCGTACACAGACAAAAGTATGAAAAACATCAAAAACCTATACATTGCCTTGGTCTGACCAATCATTGAAAACTGTCAAAGGCATAAAGATAAAGACCGTTACGTACTATGTTATCTGGTTGGTACTGGCATACACTCGGTATCGCATATCTTCAAGCATATAAATCCAGCCTGTTTTGCGGTGCTTATGCCAATGCAATGCGATCGAACATTTTCTATAAAGCCATATCGCATGATAAGTTCAGAATATAATATTTATCTTATTTTGACATGTAGTGTCAATGTTGTAATTAAATAATTAAAATATATAAGATTGTGCCATTATCATTTTCCAGTGGCATTTAAACGGACATCTAATTAATATTAGTTCGTACTGATGTAAGTACACTTAACACGATTTTGTTTGAGTTATTCCCGGCTGGTTTTATACATTAACATACAAGTAATTGCATTAATGTAATGCAAATGCTCGGTATCCAAATGAATATGCTCGGTAAGATACACATATATTTATATATTTCGAGTGTCAGTTGTGTTCAGTAAATATCTGATGACTGTAGCGCAAAAGGCATATTTCTCTACCCTGCTTGTCTAGAAGTGTAATCAGTCTTTCTCGGTCTAGGGCTTGCATTTTTCTGGGTTTTTTCAGGCTCTTTGATGTCATAATCGTTTCTGAAATGATCGCTTGTTTGTACTTCCTGTTGTCCTCCTTCGCTTTGTTTCTGATGGTCTTGCATATTTCTACGTACTCTTACGGTCACTGTTTTCAACCATTTCTCATCGTTTTTTATCAGGGCTTGTGTCGGTGACGATTTTCTTGTCTTTACTTGCTTGTTGATTGCTTTGGCTACACTTGTCGCACTTAGTTGAAATTCAATTGTTTTGTTCCTATTTGTGTGGTATCTAATCTTGGTGGTCTCTTGTTTATTACCTTCGTCCTTTCAGCCTTTACGTTTGGTGCTGCTCATTACCATTCTGTGGTCACTTCCGATGTTGACTTGGTTGATGACAGTTACATCTGTGACCATGTCTGGCATGTTTGTCAGGATGTAGTCAATTTTGTTCTTCATTTCTCTGGCATGTTTGTCAGGATGTAGTCAATTTTGTTCTTCATTTCTCTGTTTGGGATTTTCCACATCCATCTCCTTGATGCTTTCTTCAGAAACATGGTATTCACGATTGTTTATTTTCTTGATGTTGCTCATTCTACGAAGGTGACGCCTCTTTCGTTTCCTACTTGGCCAAA
This sequence comes from Paraescarpia echinospica, assembly GCA_020002185.1. Lineage (NCBI taxonomy): Eukaryota > Metazoa > Annelida > Polychaeta > Sabellida > Siboglinidae > Paraescarpia > Paraescarpia echinospica. Next base: position 463 of record JAHLWY010001186.1, on the reverse strand, counting down.
TTTGCCTGTTGCTGTTTCCATTGAATTTGTTTGTGTCTCTACATGTGCACTAAAGTCTCCCATCACTACAGTAGTGGTTTGGTTTTGCTAAGGTCTCATCCACGTCGTTATAGAAGCTGTTTACATCTTCTTCTAAGTATGATGTTATTGGTGCATATACTTCTACTATCTTCAGTTTGTAGCGTTTTGTTATGCATAGATCAAGTTTTGCTACTCTGAGGCTGATGCTATTAACCCTCATTATATTGTCTTTCCATTTCTTGTTTATGATTAAGCCTACTCCTGCATGGCCGTTGTTCGCCCTGGAGTGGTATACTTGGTGGCTGCTTTCTAAGGTAGTGAATCATTCCTCTCTTTCTGACTTCTATACCGATCACATCCCACACCAATCTGGTTTCCCTAAGTTCTTCCTCCAGTTCTTGTATCTGGTCATATTTTAGTAATGTTCTTATGTTATGTGTTG
>JAHLWY010001185.1:0-26234 GCA_020002185.1 Paraescarpia echinospica | reverse complement strand
TCCTGCTAATAGAGTCACCTCATAATTAAGGTCACCTTAGGAGTGTCCCATATTATTTATGTAACAGTAAAGTGTAGAAAGTTAGTCCTGCTAATATAATCACCTCACAATTAAGGTCACCTTGGTACAGCCCCTCATTATTTCTGTACCAGTAAAGTGTAGAAATTAGTCCTACTAATACAGTCACCTCACAATAAAGGTCACCTCACAATTAAGGTCACCGTGGTACAGTCTGGAATTATTTCTGTACTACTAAAGTGTGGAAGTTAGTCCTGCTAATAGAGTCACCTCACAATTAAGGTCACCTTGGTACAGGCTGAAATTATTTATGTACCAGTAGAATGTATAAATTAGTCCTGCTAATACAGTCACCTGTCTATTAAGGTCATCCTGGTACAGTCACAAATTACTTCAGTACCAGTAAAATATAGAAGTTAGTCCTGCTAATACAATCACCTCACAGTTAAGGTCACCTTGGAACAGTCCCACATTATTTATGTACAAGTAAAGTGTAGAAGTTAGTCCTGCTAATATAGTCACATTACAATTAAGGTCACCTTGTAACAGTCCCTCATTATTTCTGTACCAGTAAAGAGTAGAAGTTATTACTGCTACTACAGTCACCTCATAATTAAGGTCACCCAAAGACAGTACTAAATAATTTGTGTACCAATAAAGTGTAGAAGTTAGTCGTTTTAATACAGTCACCTCACAATTAAGGTCACCTTGGTACAGTCCCACATTATTTCTGTACTAGTAAAGTGTAGAAATTGGCCCTGCTAATACAGTCACCTCCCAAGTAAGGTCACCCTAGGACAGAACAAAATTATTTCTGCTCAAGTAAAGTGTGGATGTTATTCCTGCTAATACTGTCACCTCACAATTAAAATCACCCTGGAACATTCCCATTTTTTCTATAACAATCAAGCGTAGAAGTTAATCCTGCTAACTAAGGTCACCCTGGGAGTTCCAAATTATTTTTGCACCAGTAAAGTGTGGAAGTTAGTCCAGCTAATACAGTCACCTCACAATTAAAGTCACCCTGGAACAGTCCCAAAATATGTCTGTATCACTAAAGCATAGGAGTTAGTCCTGTTAATTAAAGTCACCCTGGGACAGTCCCAGATGATTTCTGTACGAATAAAGTAAAGAAGTTAGTCTAGCGAATACAGTGACCTCACAATGAAGGTCACCTTGGTACAGTCTGTAATTATTTCTGTAGCAGTAACGTGTAGATGTTAGTACTATTCATTAAGTTCACCATGCTACAGTCCCAAATTATTTCTGTACCAGTAAAATGTAGAAGTTAGTCCTGCTAATACAGTCATCTCACAATAACGGTCACCCAAAGACAGTACCAAATGATTTCTGTATAAGTAAAGTGTAGAATTTAGTCCTGGTAATACAGTCACCTCACAATTAAGTTCACCCTAGGACACAAACAAATGATTTCTGTACCAGTAAAGTTTATACCATTAAAATGTAGAAGTTAGTCCTGCTAATACAGTCACCTCACAATTAAAGTCACCCTGGAAAAGTCCCAAAATATGTCTGTACAACTAAAGCATAGAAGTTAGACCTGTTAACTAAGGTCACCCTGGGAATTTCCCAAATGATTTCTGTACCAATAAAGTGAAGAAGTTATTCTAGCTAATACAGTGACCTCACAATGCAGGTAACCTAGCTACAGTCTGAAATTATTTCTGTAGCAGTAACGTGTAGATGCTAGTCCTGCTAATAAGGTCACATCACAATTATGGTCACCTTGGTAGTCTGAAATCATTTCTACACCACAAAAATGTAGGATACTCCTGCTAATAGAGTCACCTCATAATTAAGGTCACCTTAGGAGTGTCCCAAATTATTTATGTAAGTAAAGTGTAGAAAGTTAGTCCTGCTAATATAATCACCTCACAATTAAGGTCACCTTGGTACAGCCCCTCATTATTTCTGTACCAGTAAAGTGTAGAAATTAGTATTACTAATTACTAATTACCTGACTATTAAAGACACCCTGGTACAGTCCGAAATTATTTCTGTACAGGTAAAATGTAGAAATTAGTCCTACTAATACAGTCACCTCACAATTAAGGTCACCATAGGAGAGTACCAAATTATTTTTGCACCAGTAAGGTGTAGAAGTTAGTCGTGCTAATAAGGTCACCTCACAAATGAGGTCACCTTGGTAGTCTGAAATTAGTTCTACAGCAGTAAAATGTGGAAGTTAGTCCTGCTAATACAGTCACCTCACAATTAAGGTCACCTTTGTAGTCTGAAATTATTTCTACACCAGCAAAATGCAGAAGGATATTCCTGCTAATAGAGTCACCTCATAATTAAGGTCACCCTGGGAGTGTCCGAAATTATTTTTGCACCAGTAAGGTGTAGAAGTTAGTCCTGCTAATACAATCACCTCATAATTAAGGTCGCTCTGGGATAGTCCAAAATTATTGATGTACCTGTAAAGTGTAGAAATTAATTCTGCTAATACAGTCACTTGACTATTAAGGTCACCTTGGTACAATCACTCATTATATCTGTACAATTAAAGTGTAGAATTTAGTCTTAGTAATACAGTTACCTCACAATTAAGGTCACTATGGTACAGTGCCTTATTATTTCTGTACCAGTAAAGTGTAGAAATAGATCCTGCTAATACATTCACCTGACCATTACCAAGACAGTACAAAATTATTTCTGTACATGTAAAGTGTAGAATTTAGTCCTGGTAATACAGTTACCACACAATAAAGGTCACCTTACTAGTCTGAAATTATTTCTACACCAGTAAAATGTAGAAGGATACTCCTGCTAGTAGAATCACCTCATAAATAAGGTCACCCTGGGAGTGTCCAAAATTATTTTTGCACCAGTAAGGTGTAGAAGTTAGTCCTGCTAATACAATCACCTAACAATTAAGGTCACCTTGGTACAATCACTCATTATTTCTGTACAAGTAAAGTGTAGAAGTTAGTGTTGCTAATACAGTCACCTCACAATTAAGTTCACCCTAGGACACAAACAAATGATTTCTGTACCAGTAAAGTGTATACCATTAAAATGTAGAAGTTAGTCCTGCTAATACAGTCACCTCATAATTAAGGTCACCTTGGTACAGTCCCTTATTATTTCTGTACCAGTAAAGTGTAGAAATAGATCCTGCTAATACATTCAGCTGACCATTACCAAGTACAAAATGATTTCTGCACAAGTAAAATGTGGATGTTAGTCCTGCTAATTAAGGTCACCCTGGGACAGTCCCAAATGATTTCTGTACCAATAAAGTGAAGAAGTTAGTCCTGCTAATATAATCACCTCACAATTAAGGTCACCTACAGCCCCTCATTATTTCTGTACCAGTAAAGTGTAGAAATTAGTCCTACTAATACAGTCACCTCACAATAAAGGTCACCTCACAATTAAGGTCACCGTGGTACAGTCTGGAATTATTTCTGTACTACTAAAGTGTGGAAGTTAGTCCTGCTAATAGAGTCACCTCACAATTAAGGTCACCTTGGTACAGGCTGAAATTATTTATGTACCAGTAGAATGTATAAATTAGTCCTGCTAATACAGTCACCTGTCTATTAAGGTCATCCTGGTACAGTCACAAATTACTTCAGTACCAGTAAAATATAGAAGTTAGTCCTGCTAATACAATCACCTCACAGTTAAGGTCACCTTGGAACAGTCCCACATTATTTATGTACAAGTAAAGTGTAGAAGTTAGTCCTGCTAATATAGTCACATTACAATTAAGGTCACCTTGTAACAGTCCCTCATTATTTCTGTACCGGTAAAGAGTAGAAGTTATTACTGCTACTACAGTCACCTCATAATTAAGGTCACCCAAAGACAGTACTAAATAATTTGTGTACCAATAAAGTGTAGAAGTTAGTCGTGTTAATACAGTCACCTCACAATTAAGGTCACCTTGGTACAGTCCCACATTATTTCTGTACTAGTAAAGTGTAGAAATTGGCCCTGCTAATACAGTCACCTCCCAAGTAAGGTCACCCTAGGACAGAACAAAATTATTTCTGCTCAAGTAAAGTGTGGATGTTATTCCTGCTAATACTGTCACCTCACAATTAAAATCACCCTGGAACATTCCCAATTTTTGTATAACAATCAAGCGTAGAAGTTAATCCTGCTAACTAAGGTCACCCTGGGAGTTCCAAATTATTTTTGCACCAGTAAAGTGTGGAAGTTAGTCCAGCTAATACAGTCACCTCACAATTAAAGTCACCCTGGAACAGTCCCAAAATATGTCTGTATCACTAAAGCATAGGAGTTAGTCCTGTTAATTAAGGTCACCCTGGGACAGTCCCAGATGATTTCTGTACGAATAAAGTAAAGAAGTTAGTCTAGCGAATACAGTGACCTCACAATGAAGGTCACCTTGGTACAGTCTGTAATTATTTCTGTAGCAGTAACGTGTAGATGTTAGTACTATTCATTAAGTTCACCATGGTACAGTCCGAAATTATTTCTACACCAGTAAAATGTAGAAGGATATTCCTGCTAATAGAGTCACCTCATAATTAAGGTCACCCTGGGAGTGTCCGAAATTATTTTTGCACCAGTAAGGTGTAGAAGTTAGTCCTGCTAATACAATCACCTAACAATTAAGGTCACCTTGGTACAATCACTCATTATTTCTGTACAAGTAAAGTGTAGAAGTTAGTGTTGCTAATACAGTCACCTCACAATTAAGTTCACCCAAACAAATGATTTCTGTACCAGTAAAGTGTATACCATTAAAATGTAGAAGTTAGTCCTGCTAATACAGTCACCTCATAATTAAGAGGTACAGTCCCTTATTATTTCTGTACCAGTAAAGTGTAGAAATAGATCCTGATAATACATTCAGCTGACCATTACCAAGACAGTATAAAATGATTTCTGCACAAGTAAAATGTGGATGTTAGTACTGCTAATATAGTCACCTCACAATTAAAATCACCCTGGAACATTCAAAAATTGTTCTATAACAATAAAGCATAGAAGTTAGTCTTGCTAATTAAGGTCACACTGGGACAGTACCAAATGATTTCTGTACAAGTAAAGTGCAGAAGTTAGTCCCGTTAATTCAGTCACCTCACAATTAAGGTCACCTCCATACAGTCCCTCAACATTTCTGTACCAGTAAAGTGTATAAGATAGTCATTCTAATAGTCACCTCACAATTAAGGTTACCAATGCACAGTCTGAAATTACTTCTGGACCAATAAAGTGTAGAAATTAGGCCTGCTAATACAGTCACCTGACTATTAAGGACACCCTATTACAGTCCGAAATTATTTCTGTAACAACAAAATGTAGAAGTTAGCCCTACTAATACAGTCATCTCACAGTTAAGGTCACCTTCGTACTGTCCAACATTATTTTTGTACCAGTAGAGTGTAGGAAGTTAGTTCTGCTGATACAGTCACCTCACAAATCAGGTCACTTTGGTACAATCCCACATTATTTCTGTACCAGTAAAGTGTAGAAGTTAGTCCTGCTAATACAGTCACATCACAATTAAGGTCACCCAAAGACAGAAACAAATGATTTCTGTACATATAAAGTGTAGAATTTAGTCTTGGTAATACAGTTACCTCACAATTAAGGTCACTATGGTACAGTGACACATTATTTCTGTAATAATAAAGTGTAGAATTTACCCCTTGTAAAACAGTCACCTCACAATTAAGGTCACCCTAAGAGAGTACCAAATTATTTCTGCACCAGAAAGGTGAGGAAGTTATTCATGATGATACAGTCACCTCACAAATAAAGACACCTTGGTACAATCCTACATTATTTTTGTACCAGTAAAGTGTAGAAGTTAGTCCTGCTAATACAGTCACCTCATAATTAAGGTCACCCTGGGAGATTCCCAAATTATTTATATACCAGTAAAGTGTAGAAATTAATCCTGCTAATACAGTCACTTGACTATTAAGGTCAACATGGTACAGTCCCATATTATTTCTGTACCAGTAAAATGTAGAAGTTAGTCCTGCTAATACAGTTGCCTCACAATTAAGTTCACGCAAAGACTGTACCAAATGATTTCTGTACAAGAAAAGTGTAGATGTTAGTCCTACTAATACAGTCATCTCACAATAACGGTCACCCAAAGACAGTACCAAATGATTTCTGTACATGTAAAGTGTAGAATTTAGTCCTGGTAATAGTTACCTCACAATTAAGGTCACCTTGGTAGTCTGAAATTATTTATACACCAGTAAAATGTAGAATGATATTCCTGCTAATAGAGTCACCTCATAATTAAGGTCACCCTGGGAGTGTCCGAAATTATTTTTGCACCAGTAAGGTGTAGAAGTTAGTCCTGCTAATACAATCACCTCATAATTAAGGTCACCCTGGGAGAGTCCCAAATTATTTATATACCAGTAAAGTGTAGAAATTAATCCTGCTAATACAGTCACTTGACTATTAAGGTCACCATGGTACAGTCCAAAATTATTTCTGTACCAGTAAAATGTAGAAGTTAGTCGTGCTAATACAGTTACCTCACAATTAAGTTCACCCAAAGACAGTACCAAATCATTTCTGTACAAGAAAAGTGTAGATGTTAATCCTGCTAATAGTCACCTCACAATTAAGGTCATCCTAGGACTGTACCAAATGATTTCTGTACCAGTAAAGTGTGGAAGTTAGTCCTGCTAATATAGTCACCTCACAATTAAAGTCACCCTGGAAAAGTCCAAAAATATGTCTGTACCACTAAAGCATAGAAGTTAGACCTGTTAACTAAGGTCACCCTGGGACTGTCCCAAATTATTTCTGTACGAATAAAGTGAAGAAGTTATTCTAGCTAATACAGTGACCTCACAATGAAGGTCACCTTGCTACAGTCTGAAATTATTTCTGTAGCAGTAACGTGTAGATGTTAGTCCTGCTAATAAGGTCACCTCACAATTATGGTCACCTTGGTAGTCTTAAATTATTTCTACACCAGTAAAATGTAGAAGGATACTGCTGCTAATAGAGTCACCTCATAATTAAGGTCACCCTGGGAGTGTCCCAAATTATTTATGTAACAGCAAAGTGTAGACAGTTTGTCCTGCTAATATAGTCACCTCACAATTAAGGTCACCTTGAAACAGTCCCTCATTATTTCTGTACCAGTAAAGTGTAGAAATTAGTACTATCAAAACAGTCACCAGACTATTAAGGACACCCTGGTACAGTCCGAAATTATTTGTGTAGAGGTAAAATGTAGAAATTAGTCCTACTGATACAGTCACCTCACAATTAAGGTCACCCTAGGAAAGTACCAAATTATTTTCGCACCAGTAACGTGTAGCAGTTAGTCCTGCTAATACAATTACCTAACAATTAAGGTCACCTTGGTACAATCACTCATTATTTCTGTACAAGTAAAGAGTAGAAGTTAGTGCTGCTAATACAGTGACCTCACAATTAAGTTCACCCTAGGACAGAACTAAATGATTTGTGTACCAGTAAAGTGTATACCATTAAAATGTAGAAATTAGTCCTGCTAATACAGTCACCTCATAATTAAGGTCACCTTGGTACAGTCCCTTATTATTTCTGTACCAGTAAAGTGTAGAAATAGGTCCTGCTAATACATTCACCTGACCATTACCAAGACAGTACAAAATTATTTCTGCACAAGTAAAATGTGGATGTTAGTCCTCTAAGATAGTCACCTCATAATTGAAATCACCCTGGAACATTACAAAATTGTTCTATAACAATGAAGCATAGAAGTTAGTCCTGCTAATTAAGGTCACACTGGGACAGTATCAAATTATTTCTGTACCAGTAAAGTGCAGAAGTTAGTCTAGCTAATACAGTGACCTCACAATGAAGGTCACCTTTGTACAGTCTGAAATTATTTCTGTAGCAGTAACGTGTAGAAGTTAGTCCTGCTAATACAGTCATCTCACAATTAAGGTCACCCAAAGACAGTACCAAATGATTTCTGTACATGTAAAGTGTACAATTTAGTCCTGGTAATACAGTTACCTCACAATTAAGGTCACCTTACTAGTCTGAAATTATTTCTACACCAGTAAAATGTAGAAGGATACTCCTGCTAGTAGAATCACCTCATAAATAAGGTCACCCTGGGAGTGTCCAAAATTATTTTTGCACCAGTAAGGTGTAGAAGTTAGTCGTGCTAATAAGGTCACCTCACAAATGAGGTCACCTTGGTAGTCTGAAATTAGTTCTACAGCAGTAAAATGTGGAAGTTAGTCCTGCTAATACAGTCACCTGACAATTAAGGTTACTTATCTGTTGTTGTGTATTTGTTATTCTACCTTCTGCACCAGTCACTTGGGAATCAAGACAAAGAACCTCTCCTGAAACAGAAATGCATTTTCTATCAATGCCAATCTAATGCACATGCTATCAATGACATATATTCAAATAATATATCAAGTAACGGAGCATGTATCTTTCAAAGATGGCTTACACATGTTCTATCAGTGGCAAATGATAAAAGTGGTTAATGACACATGGTTTCTACATTTTGCGAAAAATGATGAATAGAGTTATTGCCTCACAATTAAGGTCACCTTAGCACAGTACCAAAAGATTTATGTACCAGTAAAATGTAGAAGTTAGTTCAGATAATACAGTCACCTCATAATTACGGTCACCCTGGGAGAGTCCCAAATTATTTATGTAACAATAAAATGTAGAAAGTTAGTACTGCTAATACAGTCACCTCACAATTAAGGTTACTTATCTGTTGCTGTGTATTTGTTGGTCTACCTTCTGCACCAGTCACTCGGGAATCAAGTCCACGAACCTCTCCTGACACAGAAATGCATTTTCTACCAATGTCCATCTAATGCACATGTATGGATCATCAGAACTAAAAAGTATGTCCAAAAAGTCTATTGCATTTATTATAAAGGCGATTTAGTTTTATTTAATTCATGAGGCTTTATAATAATTTATTTTTTCCAGTATACCTGTATTATATAGATGATATCAATGACAGAAATTACAATAATATATGGAGTAACAGAGCATGTAACTTTTAAAGATGGCTTACATATGTTCTATCAGTGGCAAATGGTACAACTGAGTAATGACAGATGGTTTCTACATTTTGTGAAAAATGATGTTTAGAGCTATTGCCTCAGAACTAAAGGTCACCCACGGACAGTACCAAATGATTTATGTACCAGTAGAGTGTAGAAGTTAGTCCTACTAATACAGTCACCTCACAATTAAGGTCACCTCACAATTAAGGTCAACGTGGTACAGTCTGAAATTATTTCTGTACTACTAAAGTGTGGAAGTTAGTCCTGCTAATAGAGTCACCTCACAATTAAGGTCACCTTGGTACAGGCTGAAATTATTTATGTACCAATAGAATGTATAAATTAGTCCTGCTAATACAGTCACCTGTCTATTAAGGTCATCCTGGTACAGTCACAAATTACTTCAGTACCAGTAAAATATAGAAGTTAGTCCTGCTAATACAATCACCTCACAGTTAAGGTCACCTTGGAACAGTCCCTCATTATTTCTGTACCAGTAAAGAGTAGAAGTTATTACTGCTACTACAGTCACCTCACAATTAAGGTCACCCAAAGACAGTACTAAATAATTTGTGTACCAATAAAGTACCACTAAAGCATAGGAGTTAGTCCTGTTAATTAAGGTCACCCTGGGACAGTCCCAGATGATTTCTGTACGAATAAAGTAAAGAAGTTAGTCTAGCGAATACAGTGACCTCACAATGAAGGTCACCTTTGTACAGTCTGAAATTATTTCTGTAACAGTAACGTGTAGAAGTTAGTACTGTTCATTAGGGTTACCATGGTACAGTCCCAAATTATTTCTGTACCAGTAAAATGTAGAAGTTAGTCCTGCTAATACAGTCATCTCACAATTAAGGTCACCCAAAGACAGTACCAAATGATTTCTGTAGATGTAAAGTGTAGAATTTAGTCCTGGTAATACAGTTACCTCACAATTAAGGTCACCTTGGTAGTCTGAAATTATTTCTACACCAGTAAAATGTAGAAGGATATTCCTGCTAATAGAGTCACCTTATAATTAAGGTCACCCTGGGAGTGTCCGAAATTATTTTTGCACCAGTAACGTGTAGAAGTTAGTCCTGCTAATACAATCACCTCAATTAAGGTCGCACTGGGAGAGTCCAAAATTATTTATGTACCAGTAAAGTGTAGAAATTAATTCTGCTAATACAGTCACTTGACTATTAAGGTCACCTTGGTACAATCACTCATTATATCTGTACAAGTAAAGTGTAGAAGTTAGTGCTGCTAATACAGTCACCTCACAATTAAGTTCACCCTAGGACACAACCAAATGACTTCTGTACCAGTAAAGTGTATACCATTAAAATGTAGAAGTCAGTCCTGCTAATACAGTCACCTCATAATTAAGGTCACCTTGGTACAGTGCCTTATTATTTCTGTACCAGTAAAGTGTAGAATTAGATCCTGATAATACATTCACCTGACCATTACAAAGACAGTACAAAATGATTTCTGCACAAGTAAAATGTGGATGTTAGTCCTGCTAATACAGTCACCTCACAATTAAAATCAACCTGGAACATTCCAAAATTGTTCTATAACAATAAAGCATAGAAGTTAGTCCTGCTAATTAAGGTCACACTAGGACAGTAACAAATTATTTCTACACCAGTAAAGTGCAGAAGTTAGTCCCGTTAATTCAGTCACCTCACAATTAAGATCACCTTCGTACAGTCCCTCATTATTTCTGTACCAGTAAAGTGTATAAGATAGTCATTCTAATAGTCACCTCACAATTAAGGTTACCAATGCACAGTCTGAAATTACTTCTGTACCAATAAAGTGTAGAAATTAGGCCTCCTAATACAGTCACCTGACTATTAAGGACACCCTGGTACAGTCCGAAATTATTTCTGTAATAACAAAATGTAGAAGTTAGCCCTACTAATACAGTCATCTCACAGTTAATGTTACGTTCGTACTGTCCCACATTATTTTTGAACCAGTAGAGTGTAGGAAGTAAGTTCTGCTGATACAGTCACCTCACAAATCAGGTCACTTTGGTACAATCCCACATTATTTCTGTACCAGTAAAGTGTAGAAGTTAGTCCTGCTAATACAGTCACATCACAATTAAGGTCACCCAAAGACAGAACCAAATGATTTCTGTACATGTAAAGTGTAGAATTTAGTCTTGGTAATACAGTTACCTCACAATTAAGGTCACCATGGTACAGTGACACATTATTTCTGTAATAATAAAGTGTAGAATTTACCCCTTGTAAAACAATCACCTCACAATTAAGGTCACCCTAAGAGAGTACCAAATTATTTCTGCACCAGGAAGGTGAGGAAGTTATTCCTGATGATAGTCACCTCACAAATAAAGACACCTTGGTACAATCCTACATTATTTTTGTACCAGTAAAGTGTAGAAGTTAGTCCTGCTAATACAGTCACCTCATAATTAAGGTCACCCTGGGAGATTCCCAAATTATTTATATACCAGTAAAGTGTAGAAATTAATCCTGCTAATACAGTCACTTGACTATTAAGGTCAACATGGTACAGTCCCATATTATTTCTGTACCAGTAAAATGTAGAAGTTAGTCCTGCTAATACAGTTACCTCACAATTAAGTTCACGCAAAGAGAGTACCAAATGATTTCTGTACAAGAAAAGTGTAGATGTTAGTCCTACTAATACAGTCATCTCACAATAACGGTCACCCAAAGACAGTACCAAATGATTTCTGTACATGTAAAGTGTAGAATTTAGTCCTGGTAATACAGTTACCTCACAATTAAGGTCACCTTGGTAGTCTGAAATTATTTCTACACCAGTAAAATGTAGAATGATATTCCTGCTAATAGAGTCACCTCATAATTAAGGTCACCCTGGGAGTGTCCGAAATTATTTTTGCACCAGTAAGGTGTAGAAGTTAGTCCTGCTAATACAATCACCTCATAATTAAGGTCACCCTGGGAGAGTCCCAAATTATTTATGTACCAGTAAAGTGTAGAAATTAATCCTGCTAATACAGTCACTTGACTATTAAGGTCACCATGGTACAGTCCAAAATTATTTCTGTACCAGTAAAATGTAGAAGTTAGTCCTGCTAATACAGTTACCTCACAATTAAGTTCACCCAAAGACAGTACCAAATCATTTCTGTACAAGAAAAGTGTAGATGTTAGTCCTGCTAATACAGTCACCTCACAATTAAGGTCATCCTAGGACTGTACCAAATGATTTCTGTACCAGTAAAGTGTGGAAGTTAGTCCTGCTAATATAGTCACCTCACAATTAAAGTCACCCTGGAAAAGTCCAAAAATATGTCTGTACCACTAAAGCATAGAAGTTAGACCTGTTAACTAAGGTCATCCTGGGACTGTCCCAAATTATTTCTGTACGAATAAAGTGAAGAAGTTATTCTAGCTAATACAGTGACCTCACAATGAAGGTCACCTTGCTACAGTCTGAAATTATTTCTGTAGCAGTAACGTGTAGATGTTAGTCCTGCTAATAAGGTCACCTCACAATTATGGTCACCTTGGTAGTCTTAAATTATTTCTACACCAGTAAAATGTAGAAGGATACTGCTCCTAATAGAGTCACCTCATAATTAAGGTCACCCTGGGAGTGTCCCAAATTATTTATGTAACAGCAAAGTGTAGACAGTTAGTCCTGCTAATATAGTCACCTCACAATTAAGGTCACCTTGAAACAGTCCCTCATTATTTCTGTACAAGTAAAGTGTAGAAATTAGTACTATCAAAACAGTCACCAGACTATTAAGGACACCCTGGTACAGTCCGAAATTATTTGTGTAGAGATAAAATGTAGAAATTAGTCCTACTGATACAGTCACCTCACAATTAAGGTCACCCTAGGAAAGTACCAAATTATTTTCGCACCAGTAACGTGTAGCAGTTAGTCCTGCTAATACAATTACCTAACAATTAAGGTCACCTTGGTACAATCACTCATTATTTCTGTACAAGTAAAGAGTAGAAGTTAGTGCTGCTAATACAGTGACCTCACAATTAAGTTCACCCTAGGACAGAACTAAATGATTTGTGTACCAGTAAAGTGTATACCATTAAAATGTAGAAATTAGTCCTGCTAATACCGTCACCTCATAATTAAGGTCACCTTGGTACAGTCCCTTATTATTTCTGTACCAGTAAAGTGTAGAAGTAGGTCCTGCTAATACATTCACCTGACCATTACCAAGACAGTACAAAATTATTTCTGCACAAGTAAAATGTGGATGTTAGTCCTCTAAGATAGTCACCTCATAATTGAAATCACCCTGGAACATTACAAAATTGTTCTATAACAATGAAGCATAGAAGTTAGTCCTGCTAATTAAGGTCACACTGGGACAGTATTAAATTATTTCTGTACCAGTAAAGTGCAGAAGTTAGTCTAGCTAATACAGTGACCTCACAATGAAGGTCACCTTTGTACAGTCTGAAATTATTTCTGTAGCAGTAACGTGTAGAAGTTAGTCCTGCTAATACAGTCATCTCACAATTAAGGTCACCCAAAAACAGTACCAAATGATTTCTGTACATGTAAAGTGTACAATTTAGTCCTGGTAATACAGTTACCTCACAATTAAGGTCACCTTACTAGTCTGAAATTATTTCTACACCAGTAAAATGTAGAAGGATACTCCTGCTATTAGAATAACCTCATAAATAAGGTCACCCTGGGAGTGTCCAAAATTATTTTTGCACCAGTAAGGTGTAGAAGTTAGTCCTGCTAATACAATCACCTAATAATTAAGGTCACCTTGGTACAATCACTCATTATTTCTGTACAAGTAAAGTGTAGAAGTTAGTGTTGCTAATACAGTCACCTCACAATTAAGTTCACCCTAGGACACAAACAAATGATTTGTGTACCAGTAAAGTGTATACCATTAAAATGTAGAAGTTAGTCCTGCTAATACAGTCACCTCATAATTAACGTCACCTTGGTACAGTCCCTTATTATTTCTGTACCAGTAAAGTGTAGAAGTTAGTCCTGCTAATACAGTCACCTCATAATTAAGGTCACCCTGGGAGATTCCCAAATTATTTATATACCAGTAAAGTGTAGAAATTAATCCTGCTAATACAGTCACTTGACTATTAAGGTCAACATGGAACAGTCCCATATTATTTCTGTACCAGTAAAATGTAGAAGTTAGTCCTGCTAATACAGTTACCTCACAATTAAGTTCACCCAAAGACAGTACCAAATGATTTCTGTACAAGAAAAGTGTAGATGTTAGTCCTACTAATACAGTCATCTCACAATAACGGTCACCCAAAGACAGTACCAAATGATTTATGTACATGTAATGTGTAGAATTTAGTCCTGGTAATACAGTTACCTCACAATTAAGGTCACCTTGGTAGTCTGAAATTATTTCTACACCAGTAAAATGTAGAATGATATTCCTGCTAATAGTCACCTCATAATTAAGGTCACCCTTGGAGTGTCCGAAATTATTTTTGCACCAGTAAGGTGAGGAAGTTATTCCTGATGATACAGTCACCTCACAAATAAAGACACCTTTGTACAATCCTACATTATTTTTGTACCAGTAAAGTGTAGAAGTTAGTCCTGCTAATACAGTCACCTCATAATTAAGGTCACCCTGGGAGATTCCCAAATTATTTATATACCAGTAAAGTGTAGAAATTAATCCTGCTAATACAGTCACTTGACTATTAAGGTCAACATGGAACAGTCCCATATTATTTCTGTACCAGTAAAATGTAGAAGTTAGTCCTGCTAATACAGTTACCTCACAATTAAGTTCACCCAAAGACAGTACCAAATCATTTCTGTACAAGAAAAGTGTAGATGTTAGTCCTGCTAATACAGTCACCTCAGAATTAAGGTCATCCTAGGGCTGTACCAAATGATTTCTGTACCAGTAAAGTGTGGAAGTTAGTCCTGCTAATATAGTCACCTCACAATTAAAGTCACCCTGGAAAAGTCCCAAAATATGTCTGTACCACTAAAGCATAGAAGTTAGACCTGTTAACTAAGGTCACCCTGGGACAGTCCCAAATTATTTCTGTACGATTAAAGTGAAGAAGATATTCTAGCTAATACAGTGACCTCACAATGAAGGTCACCTTGCTACAGTCTGAAATTATTTGTGTAGCAGTAACGTGTAGATGTTAGTCCTGCTAATAAGGTCACCTCACAATTATGGTCACCTTGGTAGTCTTAAATTATTTCTACACCAGTAAAATGTAGAAGGATACTGCTGCTAATAGAGTCACCTCATAATTAAGGTCACCCTGGGAGTGTCCCAAATTATTTATGTAACAGCAAAGTGTAGACAGTTAGTCCTGCTAATATAGTCACCTCACAATTAAGGTCACCTTGAAACAGTCCCTCATTATTTCTGTACCAGTAAAGTGTAGAAATTAGTACTATCAAAACAGTCACCTCACAATTAAGGTCACCCTAGGAAAGTATCAAATTATTTTCGCACCAGTAACGTGTAGCAGTTAGTCCTGCTAATACAATTACCTAACAATTAAGTTCACCTTGGTACAATCACTCATTATTTCTGTA
Organism: Paraescarpia echinospica; assembly: GCA_020002185.1. NCBI lineage: Eukaryota > Metazoa > Annelida > Polychaeta > Sabellida > Siboglinidae > Paraescarpia > Paraescarpia echinospica. Next base: position 10,641 of record JAHLWY010001185.1, on the reverse strand, counting down.
CAAGTAAAGAGTAGAAGTTAGTGCTGCTAATACAGTGACCTCACAATTAAGTTCACCCTAGGACAGAACTAAATGATTTGTGTACCAGTAAAGTGTATACCATTAAATTGTAGAAATTAGTCCTGCTAATACAGTCACCTCATAATTAAGGTCACCTTGGTACAGTCCCTTATTATTTCTGTACCAGTAAAGTGTAGAAATAGGTCCTGCTAATACATTCACCTGACCATTACCAAGACAGTACAAAATGATTTCTGCACAAGTAAAATGTGGATGTTAGGCCTCTAATATAGTCACCTCATAATTGAAATCACCCTGGAACATTACAAAATTGTTCTATAACAATGAAGCATAGAAGTTAGTCCTGCTAATTAAGGTCACACTGGGACAGTATCAAATTATTTCTGTACCAGTAAAGTGCAGAAGTTAGTCTAGCTAATACAGTGACCTCACAATGAAGGTCACCTTTGTACAGTCTGAAATTATTTCTGTAGCAGTAACGTGTAGAAGTTAGTCCTGCTAATACAGTCATCTCACAATTAAGGTCACCCAAAGACAGTACCAAATTATTTCTGTACATGTAAAGTGTACAATTTAGTCCTGGTAATACAGTTACCTCACAATTAAGGTCACCTTACTAGTCTGAAATTATTTCTACACCAGTAAAATGTAGAAGGATACTCCTGCTAGTAGAATCACCTCATAAATAAGGTCACCCTGGGAGTGTCCAAAATTATTTTTGCACTAGTAAGGTGTAGAAGTTAGTCCTGCTAATACAATCACCTAACAATTAAGGTCACCTTGGTACAATCACTCATTATTTCTGTACAAGTAAAGTGTAGAAGTTAGTGTTGCTAATACAGTCACCTCACAATTAAGTTCACCATAGGACACAAACAAATGATTTCTGTACCAGTAAAGTGTATACCATTAAAATGTAGAAGTTAGTCCTGCTAATACAGTCACCTCATAATTAAGGTCACCTTGGTACAGTCCCTTATTATTTCTGTACCAGTAAAGTGTAGAAATAGATCCTGATAATACATTCAGCTGACCATTACCAAGACAGTATAAAATGATTTCTGCACAAGTAAAATGTGGATGTTAGTACTGCTAATATAGTCACCTCACAATTAAAATCACCCTGGAACATTCAAAAATTGTTCTATAACAATAAAGCATAGAAGTTAGTCTTGCTAATTAAGGTCACACTGGGACAGTACCAAATGATTTCTGTACAAGTAAAGTGCAGAAGTTAGTCCCGTTAATTCAGTCACCTCACAATTAAGGTCACCTCCATACAGTCCCTCAACATTTCTGTACCAGTAAAGTGTATAAGATAGTCATTCTAATAGTCACCTCACAATTAAGGTTACCAATGCACAGTCTGAAATTACTTCTGGACCAATAAAGTGTAGAAATTAGGCCTGCTAATACAGTCACATCACAATTAAGGTCACCCAAAGACAGAAACAAATGATTTCTGTACATGTAATGTGTAGAATTTAGTCTTGGTAATACAGTTACCTCACAATTAAGGTCACCATGGTACAGTGACACATTATTTCTGTAATAATAAAGTGTAGAATTTACCCTTTGTAAAACAGACACCTCACAATTAAGGTCACCCTAAGAGAGTACCAAATTATTTCTGCACCAGGAAGGTGAGGAAGTTATTCCTGATGATACAGTCACCTCACAAATAAAGACACCTTGGTACAATCCTACATTATTTTTGTACCAGTAAAGTGTAGAAGTTAGTCCTGCTAATACACTCACCTCATAATTAAGGTCACCTTCATACAGACCTACATTATTTTTGTACCAGTAGAGTGTAGGAAGTTAGTTCTGCTGATACAGTCACCTCACAAATCAGGTCACTTTGATACAATCCCACATTATTTCTGTATCAGTAAAGTGTAGAAGTTAGTCCTGCTAATACAGTCACATCACAATTAAGGTCACCCAAAGACAGAAACAAATGATTTCTGTACATGTAAAGTGTATAATTTAGTCTTGGTAATACAGTTACCTCACAATTAAGGTCACCATGGTACAGTGACACATTATTTCTGTAATAATAAAGTGTAGAATTTACCCCTTGTAAAACAGTCACCTCACAATTAAGGTCACCCTAAGAGAGTACCAAATTATTTCTGCACCAGGAAGGTGAGGAAGTTATTCCTGATGTTACAGTCACCTCACAAATATAGACACCTTGGTACAATCCTACATTATTTTTGTACCAGTTAAGTGTAGAAGTTAGTCCTGCTAATACAGTCACCTCATAATTAAGGTCACCCTGGGAGATTCCCAAATTATTTATGTACAAGTAAAGTGTAGAAATTAATCCTGCTAATACAGTCACTTGACTATTAAGGTCAACATGGTACAGTCCCAAATTATTTCTGTACCAGTAAAATGTAGAAGTTAGTCCTGCTAATACAGTGACCTCACAATTAAGTCCACCCAAAGACAGTCCCAAATGATTTCTGTACAAGAAAAGTGTAGATGTTAGTCCTGCTAATACAGTCACCTCACAATTAAGGTCATCCTAGGACTGTACCAAATGATTTCTGTAACAGTAAAGTGTGGAAGTTAGTCCTGCAAATACAGTCACCTCATATTTAAGGCCACCTTGGTACAGTGCCTTATTATTTCTGTACCAGTAAAGTGTAGAAATAGATCCTGCTAATACATTCACCTGACCATTACTAAGACAGTACAAAATGATTTCTGCACAAGTAAAATGTGGATGTTAGTCCTGCTAATATAGTCACCTCACAATCAAAATCACCCTGGAACATTCCAAAATTGTTCTATAACAATAAAGCATTGAAATTATTCCTGCTAATTAAGGTCACACTGGGACAGTACCAAATGATTTCTGTACCAGTAAAGTGCAGAAGTTAGTCTCGTTAATTCAGTCACCTCACAATTAAGGTCACCTCCATACAGTCCCTCATTATTTCTGTACCAGTAAAGTGTATAAGATAGTCATTCTAATAGTCACCTAACTATTAAGGTCACCAATGCACAGTCTGAAATTACTTCTGTACCAATAAAGTGTAGAAATTAGTCCTGCTAATACAGTCACATCACAATTAAGGTCACCCAAAGACAGAAACAAATGATTTCTGTACATGTAATGTGTAGAATTTAGTCTTGGTAATACAGTTACCTCACAATTAAGGTCACCATGGTACAGTGACACATTATTTCTGTAATAATAAAGTGTAGAATTTACCCTTTGTAAAACAGACACCTCACAATTAAGGTCACCCTAAGAGAGTACCAAATTATTTCTGCACCAGGAAGGTGAGGAAGTTATTCCTGATGATACAGTCACCTCACAAATAAAGACACCTTGGTACAATCCTACATTATTTTTGTACCAGTAAAGTGTAGAAGTTAGTCCTGCTAATACACTCACCTCACAATTAAGGTCACCCAAAGACAGAAACAAATGATTTCTGTACATATAAAGTGTAGAATTTAGTCTTGGTAATACAGTTACCTCACAATTAAGGTCACTATGGTACAGTGACACATTATTTCTGTAATAATAAAGTGTAGAATTTACCCCTTGTAAAACAGTCACCTCACAATTAAGGTCACCCTAAGAGAGTACCAAATTATTTCTGCACCAGAAAGGTGAGGAAGTTATTCATGATGATACAGTCACCTCACAAATAAAGACACCTTGGTACAATCCTACATTATTTTTGTACCAGTAAAGTGTAGAAGTTAGTCCTGCTAATACAGTCACCTCATAATTAAGGTCACCCTGGGAGATTCCCAAATTATTTATATACCAGTAAAGTGTAGAAATTAATCCTGCTAATACAGTCACTTGACTATTAAGGTCAACATGGTACAGTCCCATATTATTTCTGTACCAGTAAAATGTAGAAGTTAGTCCTGCTAATACAGTTGCCTCACAATTAAGTTCACGCAAAGACTGTACCAAATGATTTCTGTACAAGAAAAGTGTAGATGTTAGTCCTACTAATACAGTCATCTCACAATAACGGTCACCCAAAGACAGTACCAAATGATTTCTGTACATGTAAAGTGTAGAATTTAGTCCTGGTAATAGTTACCTCACAATTAAGGTCACCTTGGTAGTCTGAAATTATTTATACACCAGTAAAATGTAGAATGATATTCCTGCTAATAGAGTCACCTCATAATTAAGGTCACCCTGGGAGTGTCCGAAATTATTTTTGCACCAGTAAGGTGTAGAAGTTAGTCCTGCTAATACAATCACCTCATAATTAAGGTCACCCTGGGAGAGTCCCAAATTATTTATATACCAGTAAAGTGTAGAAATTAATCCTGCTAATACAGTCACTTGACTATTAAGGTCACCATGGTACAGTCCAAAATTATTTCTGTACCAGTAAAATGTAGAAGTTAGTCGTGCTAATACAGTTACCTCACAATTAAGTTCACCCAAAGACAGTACCAAATCATTTCTGTACAAGAAAAGTGTAGATGTTAATCCTGCTAATACAGTCACCTCACAATTAAGGTCATCCTAGGACTGTACCAAATGATTTCTGTACCAGTAAAGTGTGGAAGTTAGTCCTGCTAATATAGTCACCTCACAATTAAAGTCACCCTGGAAAAGTCCAAAAATATGTCTGTACCACTAAAGCATAGAAGTTAGACCTGTTAACTAAGGTCACACTGGGACAGTCCCAAATGATTTCTGTACCAATAAAGTGAAGAAGTTATTCTAGCTAATACAGTGACCTCACAATGAAGGTCACCTTGCTACAGTCTGAAATTATTTCTGTAGCAGTAACGTGTAGATGTTAGTCCTGCTAATAAGGTCACCTCACAATTATGGTCACCTTGGTAGTCTTAAATTATTTCTACAACAGTAAAATGTAGAAGGATACTGCTGCTAATAGAGTCACCTCATAATTAAGGTCACCCTGGGAGTGTCCCAAATTATTTATGTAACAGCAAAGTGTAGAAAGTTAGTCCTGCTAATATAGTCACCTCACAATTAAGGTCACCTTGAAACAGTCCCTCATTATTTCTGTACCAGTAAAGTGTAGAAATTAGTACTATCAAAACAGTCACCAGACTATTAAGGACACCCTGGTACAATCGGAAATTATTTGTGTAGAGGTAAAATGTAGAAATTAGTCCTACTGATACAGTCACCTCACAATTAAGGTCACCCTAGGAAAGTACCAAATTATTTTCGCACCAGTAACGTGTAGCAGTTAGTCCTGCTAATACAATTACCTAACAATTAAGGTCACCTTGGTAAATCACTCATTATTTCTGTACAAGTAAAGAGTAGAAGTTAGTGCTGCTAATACAGTGACCTCACAATTAAGTTCACCCTAGGACAGAACTAAATGATTTGTGTACCAGTAAAGTGTATACCATTAAAATGTAGAAATTAGTCCTGCTAATACAGTCACCTCATAATTAAGGTCACCTTGGTACAGTCCCTTATTATTTCTGTACCAGTAAAGTGTAGAAATAGGTCCTGCTAATACATTCACCTGACCATTACCAAGACAGTACAAAATTATTTCTGCACAAGTAAAATGTGGATGTTAGTCCTCTAAGATAGTCACCTCATAATTGAAATCACCCTGGAACATTACAAAATTGTTCTATAACAATGAAGCATAGAAGTTAGTCCTGCTAATTAAGGTCACACTGGGAGAGTATCAAATTATTTCTGTACCAGTAAAGTGCAGAAGTTAGTCTAGCTAATACAGTGACCTCACAATGAAGGTCACCTTTGTACAGTCTGAAATTATTTCTGTAGCAGTAACGTGTAGAAGTTAGTCCTGCTAATACAGTCATCTCGCAATTAAGGTCACCCCAAAGAGACAGTACCAAATGATTTCTGTACATGTAAAGTGTAGAATTTAGTCCTGGTAATACAGTTACCTCACAATTAAGGTCACCTTACTAGTCTGAAATTATTTCTACACCAGTAAAATGTAGAAGGATACTCCTGCTAGTAGAATCACCTCATAAATAAGGTCACCCTGGGAGTGTCCAAAATTATTTTTGCACCAGTAAGGTGTAGAAGTTAGTCCTGCTAATACAATCACTTAACAATTAAGGTCACCTTGGTACAATCACTCATTATTTATGTACAAGTAAAGTGTAGAAGTTAGTGTTGCTAATACAGTCACCTCACAATTAAGTTCACCCTAGGACACAAACAAATGATTTCTGTACCAGTAAAGTGTATACCATTAAAATGTAGAAGTTAGTCCTGCTAATACAGTCACCTCATAATTAAGGTCACCTTGGTACAGTCCCTTATTATTTCTGTACCAGTAGTGTAGAAATAGATCCTGATAATACATTCAGCTGACCATTACCAAGACAGTATAAAATGATTTCTGCACAAGTAAAATGTGGATGTTAGTACTGCTAATATAGTCACCTCACAATTAAAATCACCCTGGAACATTCAAAAATTGTTCTATAACAATAAAGCATAGAAGTTAGTCCTGCTAATTAAGGTCACACTGGGACAGTACCAAATGATTTCTGTACAAGTAAAGTGCAGAAGTTAGTCCCGTTAATTCAGTCACCTCACAATTAAGGTCACCTCCGTACAGTCCCTCATTATTTCTGTACCAGTAAAGTGTATAAGATAGTCATTCTAATAGTCACCTCACAATTAAGGTTACCAATGCACAGTCTGAAATTACTTCTGGACCAATAAAGTGTAGAAATTAGGCCTGCTAATACAGTCACCTGACTATTAAGGACACCCTATTACAGTCCAAAATTATTTCTGTAACAACAAAATGTAGAAGTTAGCCCTACTAATATAGTCATCTCACAGTTAAGGTCACCTTCGTACTGTCCAACATTATTTTTGTACCAGTAGAGTGTAGGAAGTTAGTTCTGCTGATACAGTCACCTCACAAATCAGGTCACTTTGGTACAATCCCACATTATTTCTGTACCAGTAAAGTGTAGAAGTTAGTCCTGCTAATACAGTCACATCACAATTAAGGTCACCCAAAGACAGAAACAAATGATTTCTGTACATATAAAGTGTAGAATTTAGTCTTGTTAATACAGTTACCTCACAATTAAGGTCACCATGGTACAGTGACACATTATTTCTGTAATAATAAAGTGTAGAATTTACCCCTTGTAAAACAATCACCTCACAATTAAGGTCACCCTAAGAGAGTACCAAATTATTTCTGCACCAGGAAGGTGAGGAAGTTATTCCTGATGATACAGTCACCTCACAAATAAAGACACCTTGGTACAATCCTACATTATTTTTGTACCAGTAAAGTGTAGAAGTTAGTCCTGCTAATACAGTCACCTCATAATTAAGGTCACCCTGGGAGATTCCCAAATTATTTATATACCAGTAAAGTGTAGAAATTAATCCTGCTAATACAGTCACTTGACTATTAAGGTCAACATGGTACAGTCCCATATTATTTCTGTAAAATGTAGAAGTTAGTCCTGCTAATACAGTTACCTAACAATTAAGTTCACCCAAAGACAGTACCAAATGATTTCTGTACAAGAAAAGTGTAGATGTTAGTCCTACTAATACAGTCACCTCACAATTAAGGTCATCCTAGGACTTTACCAAATGATTTCTGTACCAGTAAAGTGTGGAAGTTAGTCCTGCTAATATAGTCACCTCACAATTAAAGTCACCCTAGAAAAGTCCCAAAATATGTCTGTACCACTAAAGCATAGAAGTTAGACCTGTTAACTAAGGTCACACTGGGACAGTCCCAAATGATTTCTGTACCAATAAAGTGAAGAAGTTATTCTAGCTAATACAGTGACCTCACAATGAAGGTCACCTTGCTACAGTCTGAAATTATTTCTGTAGCAGTAACGTGTAGATGTTAGTCCTGCTAATAAGGTCACCTCACAATTATGGTCACCTTGGTAGTCTTAAATTATTTCTACACCAGTAAAATGTATAAGGATACTGCTGCTAATAGAGTCACCTCATAATTAAGGTCACCCTGGGAGTGTCCCAAATTATTTATGTAACAGCAAAGTGTAGAAAGTTAGTCCTGCTAATATAGTCACCTCACAATTAAGGTCACCTTGAAACAGTCCCTCATTATTTCTGTACCAGTAAAGTGTAGAAATTAGTACTATCAAAACAGTCACCAGACTATTAAGGACACCCTGGTACAATCGGAAATTATTTGTGTAGAGGTAAAATGTAGAAATTAGTCCTACTGATACAGTCACCTCACAATTAAGGTCACCTTAGGAAAGTACCAAATTATTTTTGCACCAGTAACATGTAGCAGTTAGTCCTGCTAATACAATTACCGAACAATTAAGGTCACCTTGGTACAATCACTCATTATTTCTGTACAAGTAAAGAGTAGAAGTTAGTGCTGCTAATACAGAGACCTCACAATTAAGTTCACCCTAGGACAGAACTAAATGATTTGTGTACCAGTAAAGTGTATACCATTAAAATGTAGAAGTTAGTCCTGCTAATACAGCCACCTCATAATTAAGGTCACCTTGGTACAGTCCCTTATTATTTCTGTACCAGTAAAGTGTAGAAATAGATCCTGCTAATACATTCACCTGACCATTACCAAGACAGTACAAAATTATTTCTGCACAAGTAAAATGTGGATGTTAGTCCTCTAATATAGTCACCTCATAATTGAAATCACCCTGGAACATTACAAAATTGTTCTATAACAATCAAGCATAGAAGTTAGTCCTGCTAATTAAGGTCACACTGGGACAGTATCAAATTATTTCTGTACCAGTAAAGTGCAGAAGTTAGTCTAGCTAATACAGTGACCTCACAATGAAGGTCACCTTTGTACAGTCTGAAATTATTTCTGTAGCAGTAACATGTAGAAGTTAGTCCTGCTAATACAGTCATCTCACAATTAAGGTCACCCAAAGACAGTACCAAATGATTTCTGTACATGTAAAGTGTACAATTTAGTCCTGGTAATACAGTTACCTCACAATTAAGGTCACCTTACTAGTCTGAAATTATTTCTACACCAGTAAAATGTAGAAGGATACTCCTGCTAGTAGAATCACCTCATAATTAAGGTCACCCTGGGAGTGTCCGAAATTATTTTTGTACCAGTAAGGTGTAGAAGTTAGTCCTGCTAATACAATCACCTAACAATTAAGGTCACTTTGGTACAATCACTCATTATTTCTGTACAAGTAAAGTGTAGAAGTTAGTGTTGCTAATACAGTCACCTCACAATTAAGTTCACCCTAGGACACAAACAAATGATTTCTGTACCAGTAAAGTGTATACCATTAAAATGTAGAAGTTAGTCCTGCTAATACAATCACCTCATAATTAAGGTCGCACTGGGAGAGTCCAAAATTATTGGTGTACCTGTAAAGTGTAGAAATTAATTCTGCTAATACAGTCACTTGACTATTAAGGTCACCTTGGTACAATCACTCATTATATCTGTACAATTAAAGTGTAGAATTTAGTCTTGGTAATACAGTTACCTCACAATTAAGGTCACTATGGTACAGTGCCTTATTATTTCTGTACCAGTAAAGTGTAGAAATAGATCCTGCTAATACATTCACCTGACCATTACCAAGACAGTACAACATTATTTTTGCACAAGTAAAATGTGGATGTTAGTCCTCTAATATAGTCACCTCATAATTGAAAACACCTTGGAACATTACAAAATTTTTCTATAACAATGAAGTTAGTCCTACTAATTAAGGTCACACTGGGACAGTATCAAATTATTTCTGTACCAGTAAAGTGCAGAAGTTAGTCTAGCTAATACAGTGACCTCACAATGAAGGTCACCTTTGTACAGTCTGAAATTATTTCTGTAGCAGTAACGTGTAGAAGTTAGTCCTGCTAATACAGTCATCTCACAATTAAGGTCACCCAAAGACAGTACCAAATGATTTCTGTACATGTAAAGTGTACAATTTAGTCCTGGTAATACAGTTACCTCACAATTAAGGTCACCTTACTAGTCTGAAATTATGTCTACACCAGTACAATGTAGAAGGATACTCCTGCTAGTAGAATCACCTCATAATTAAGGTCAACCTGGGAGAGTCCAAAATTATTTTTGCACCAGTAAGGTGTAGAAGTTAGTCCTGCTAATACAATCACCTAACAATTAAGGTCACTTTGGTACAATCACTCATTATTTCTGTACAAGTAAAGTGTAGAAGTTAGTGTTGCTAATACAGTCACCTCACAATTAAGTTCACCCTAGGACACAAACAAATGATTTCTGTACCAGTAAAGTGTATACCATTAAAATGCAGAAGTTAGTCCTGCTAATACAGTCACCTCATAATTAAGGTCACCTTGGTACAGTCCCTTATTATTTCTGTACCAGTAAAGTGTAGAAATAGATCCTGATAATACATTCAGCTGACCATTACCAAGACAGTATAAAATGATTTCTGCACAAGTAAAATGTGGATGTTAGTACTGCTAATATAGTCACCTCACAATTAAAATCACCCTGGAACATTCAAAAATTGTTCTATAACAATAAAGCATAGAAGTTAGTCCTGCTAATTAAGGTCACACTGGGACAGTACCAAATTATTTCTGTACAAGTAAAGTGCAGAAGTTAGTCCCGTTAATTCAGTCACCTCACA
>JAHLWY010001184.1:0-26235 GCA_020002185.1 Paraescarpia echinospica | reverse complement strand
CTTAAAGTTGTGTCAGCAATGGGACGGAATACTCATACTAAACAAAAATTTGTAGCGTTCACGTAGAACACACCCTAAATCTAGCACAACGTTTTCTACATATTTATATAAACACATCCTTGATTGAAAATTGGTGAATAATTAGTCCATAAGTCATGACTAGTGGCGTACTTGGTAATCTGGGTGTGGCATTCGATACGACCGACCATTACAGTAGAAATGGTGCCAAGTATTGTGACCAACGACCAGTGGTTATAATCCATTACTCACTCAAACAACAGACGCAAGAATCGTGTTCAACAGCTTTACCCACACCTAGTTATTACCGATATCAATGTTCCACTTCGCCTCGATTATCCAGACACCGTAAGGTGGCAGCATTGGTCCCTCAGTACGGCCTGGATTATTAAGCTAAAGCCAATGTTACCGGTAGGGGGCTTTACCCCAGATTCGGGTAGAGACGATGATTGGCTCTCAGGCCAACAATGAAATAACAAATTAAATAAAGATACACTTTTATCAGATAATACTATAGTGTAACAACGTGACACACAAAAATAAACAGACATTAAACTTTATTGTAGTTTAGTGCCTTTTAATCACATGCATATTCACTAGGTGGCAGCTCTCATGGTTGTCAACAGGTGGGCAGTCAAAACGCGACTCTGAGCCAGGCGAGAATCGGTTAAGCGAGACTACGGTCCACTGCAATTATCGTGGCCGGATATGATTAGCCCCGTTACTGAAGTCATAGAGGTAGCAGACCGCCGATATCCACGACTAATAATTGTAGGTTTCGACGACGCATGAAACGTCACATTCTTCGCCCGTAATCGTGTACAACCATTCATGCACGCACGCACGCACGCACGCACGCACGCACGCACGCACGCACGCACGCACGCACGCACGCACGCACACACGTATACACACACGCATTATACACATACACGCACGCACGCTCGCATTCGCACACCCACGAACACACACTCACCCACGCGCGCACACCCCCCACACACGCACACACACTTTGTTAAGTTGGATATTCATCTTCAAGACTGTTACGCCAAAGCTCAGACTTGAATTATAACACAGGTGTGATAATAACGGACAGCACAGTCCGTGTCGCCGTCGCATGGTTAATGTATAACGAACTCTATATAAAGCGTCTACAGTAGCCGGGACCTCTCTTCAGCGGACACATCTGTTTCCAAGTATAAGTGTCCCGACATGCATCTTAGTGCCGGAGTTCTGACAAGTACAATCGACACATGGCAAAGATGTGGCAATATGTCAACGCATTAACTGATAAGAATTAAGCACTATATATGTATATATATATATATATTTATATATATATATGTGTGTGTGTGTGTGTGCGTGTGCGCGTGTGCGTGTGCGTGTGCGTGTGCGTGTGCGTGTGCGTGTGCGTGTGTGTGTGTGTGACGATTTGGGCTGCCCCCTACCCGATAAAATAATAACCTAGAAATGATCAACCGAATATGTAAATCAGTTGCTACATTCAGCGTGAACGTTAATTAAATATTAAAAACGGTAACGGGTACAATCGTTAATTGTCTCATTACATTTTTCATCCAATTTCGAAATATATATTAATGCACAAATTGTGCGTCACTTGGTAATGCGTTCAACATATACTGTTGCAAACAAACAACACTAAATAAATAAATCCTTATCAACAACACAATCACTAGATGCAGCGCACGCTTGTCTTGTGTTCACGAGAACTAACACCGGCAAACTTATCGCCTGCACCACACTGTTCTATAAATAACCGCAGACGCCAAGCGTCGGCCGACAGAATACTTCTGCTGTGGAATAGCATATAAAGAAAAAGAACTAATAATACCGCTGTACAAAACAATAGTTAGGTCTCATTTAGAATATTGTATACAAGCGTGGAGGCCATACCGCAAGAAGGACGTAGATATGCTAGAAAGAGTACAGAGGAGAGCGACTAAAATGATACCAAAACTGAGGGATCTTAGTTATGAAAAACGCCTAAAAGAATGTGGTTTAACAACACGAGAGACCAGGAGATTGAGAGGAGATCAGATAGAAGTGTTTAAAATATTGAATGGTTATGAAAATATTGATAGAAATATGTTTTTTTCAGTTAAGAAAGATAGAAAGACTAGAGGACATGAAGTTACATTATTAAAGGAGCAGTGTAGATTAGACGTGAGAAAGTTCTCATTTTCACAAAGGACTGTGAATGAATGGGACAGATTATCTGATGATTGTGTGGGTGCTAGTAGTGTGAATATGTTTAAAAATAAAATCGACACATACCTCAGAAGGGCTGGATATATGTAGATAAAAGGGTTGGACTCTCGATAAGCCAAAGGGCTTCCTTGTCCACCTGCCATCTAGAGTTAATTCTCTGGATGGCAATCTTGTTAAATCTTGTAATCTGGAATACTATTTATTGTTTAGTTTTGTTGATTTACCAATAGCGATGCCTCTCATTGGCGATGTTTGTCATTCAAGGTGTTGCTGAATAACCTCATGGGTGTACATTGGATTCTAGTTTGTCAGTCCGTCATCTTTGTTTCATCTGTCCCTCACTCCCTCCACCCCACTGTGCGATATATACAGTAGCTCTCTGGCCCAATGACCACTGGTCGTGGTCACGTACTTTGGAACTATTATGTATTTATCGCTGTAATTATATGCGTGTGAGCGTGGTAAATGGAACAGTTCTATGTTTTTAATCTAATCATGATAGCCTTCAGTGAACCTAACGATGTTGCACTGTATGGCATCAACGATTGTAAGGTATTAAGGTACTAAGCCAGGGAATGACTACCTAAGACGTATGCATATTGTTTACTGCAGGACACAACTCGTTGAACCAACTATCTTTGTATATGACCCAACTATATGTATAGTGCATCATGCTGTCTGGACCGCGGATGAACAGACGTACAATGCAGGTGTTCATCTGGAGTGTAGGCCATAACCTCTCACGGACAAAACCCTTCACGATTTTTGAGGAACTTCTAAAGACATAAGATTTTGAAAGACGTGTGATGTGTCAAAGTTGCGCCACGTCACGGACATACACATGTTTGAAAGTTGTTGTATGCAGATATAATTTCACATTGTTCAGTTTCATAGCAAGCACCCAAAACATAAGTAATGCTTGTCATGTCTGTATCACTATTCAACCTATCATCATGTAAAAAGCTGCTAGAAATTGTCGACCAAGGAGAAGCATAACTTTATACGTATTTCTAGTTATATGTATTTTGAAATCCGAACACAAAGACGTCGGTGTTCTATTGAAGGCCCGCTACGAACTGGTGATATCATTAAATGAGTAAATTGTCAGCAGCCAATCTTAACACAAAAAAACGCCCCGTTTGTGTGACTGAATGGAGCATAGTTGCCGGTTTTGAAATTACGACAATATTGATTGACATCAATCGTGTTTTTATCGACTTAACAAATCGTCACTCCACCTGGTTTATTCACTGCCGATCTTATTGGTAGCCTACATACGTGATATTGCCAGCTAAACATATATCTCTCGCAGTTAACTAGAAGTGTGCCGTGTGTAATTATATGCAAGTTGCGTTGCCGCCCAATATTAATCTTCAGATCGAATTATCGCACTATGATTATATGCATTGTGTAGCCGTGCATATCGGCCGACATGACAAAGGATCGCAACACCCCATTTGAGCGACAAAATGGAGCATATTTGGCAGTTTTGAAAATCCGACAATACGGTTTGACATCAATTGTGTTCTTATCGGCTTAACAAATAAATCGTCGCTCCACCTGGTTTATTCACTGTCGATAATATTAGTAGCCTATAGACGTGTTATTGCCAGCTAAACATATACCTCTCGCAGTTAACTAGATGCGTGCAGTATGTAATTATATGCAAGTTACGTTGCCGCCTAATATTCATCCTCAAATCGAATGATCGCGCTATGATTATATATGCATTGTGTAGTCGAATTATTAGCATAACTCGCCGTGCATATCGGCCGACATGAAACAGGGTCGCAATGGACTAGACTGTGTCATAATAAGACGAACCGCTGAAATTACCACAGGCCACAACTAATGTATTAACGCTATGCCATACTATTTCGAACTAGTGTACCACAACGCTGTCACGGGTACGACAATACATAAATAGGCACCTAGTTATAACCCCGTTCACACTAGAGCAGTTTTAATCAGGTGCGAATCCGGTTTCGCTCCCATGGAGCGTTCATACTACAAAATCTAAACCGGCTCAAAGAGTTAAACCGGTTTAAACTAATCCACCTCCTTGAGGGGGTTTCGCACCGCATTAGTTTTACCCCGGTTCAAATTGCTAGTGTGTTCGTGCGTGTGTGTGTGTGTGCGCGCGCGCGCGCGTGTGTGCGATTTTGCATGTATGTATATATGCATGTATGTATGTATGTATGTGTGTGTGCGTGCGTGCGAGCGTGTGTGTGTGCGTGCGTGCGTGCGTATGTATGTATGCATGTATGAAGTCGCCGTCGTGCCCTTGTCCCATCAACTCTCTGGGCATCTGCCTTTGCTAACCGTTCTTCTTCCATTCTCTCCACTTGTTCAGCCCACCTTGGTCGAGTCACTGTATTTATATAACAAAACATAATGTAGACGTGTATGCATGTACGTATGTGTGTTTATGTATGCCTGTATGAATGATGCGTGTGTATGTATGCCTGTATTAATGATGCGTGTGTATGTATGCCTGTATGAATGATGAGTGTGTATGTATGCCTGCATTAATGATGAGTGTGTATGTATGCCTGTATGAATGATGCGTGTGTGTGTGTGCCTGTACGAATGATGCGTGTGTATGTATGCCTGTACGAATGATGCGTGTGTATGTATGCCTGTACGAATGATGCGTGTGTATGTATGCATGTACGAATGATGCGTGTGTATGTATGCCTGTACGAATGATGCGTGTGTATGTATGCCTGTACGAATGATGCGTGTGTATGTATGCATGTACGAATGATGCGTGTGTATGTATGCCTGTATGAATGATGAGTGTGTATGTATGCCTGCATTAATGATGAGTGTGTATGTATGCCTGCATTAATGATGAGTGTGTATGTATGCCTGTATGAATGATGCGTGTGTATGTGTGCCTGTACGAATGATGCGTGTGTATGTATGCCTGTATGAATGATGAGTGTGTATGTATGCCTGTACGAATGATGCGTGTGTATGTATGCCTGTACGAATGATTCGTGTCTATGTATGCCTGTATGAATGATGAGTGTGTATGTCTGCCTGTATGAATGATGCGTGTCTATGTATGCCTGTACGAATGATGCGTGTGTATATATGCCTGTATGAATGATGCGTATGCAGGTATGCATGTACGAATGATGCGTGTGTATGTATGCCTGTATGAATGATGAGTGTGTATGTATGCCTGCATTAATGATGAGTGTGTATGTATGCCTGTATGAATGATGCGTGTGTGTGTGTGTGCCTGTACGAATGATGCGTGTGTATGTATGCCTGTACGAATGATGCGTGTGTATGTATGCCTGTACGAATGATGCGTGTGTATGTATGCATGTACGAATGATGCGTGTGTATGTATGCCTGTATGAATGATGAGTGTGTATGTATGCCTGCATTAATGATGAGTGTGTATGTATGCCTGTATGATTGATGCGTGTGTATGTGTGCCTGTACGAATGATGCATGTGTATGTATGCCTGTATGAATGATGAGTGTGTATGTATGCCTGTATGAATGATGAGTGTGTATGTATGCCTGCATTAATGATGAGTGTGTATGTATGCCTGTATGAATGATGCGTGTATATGTGTGCCTGTACGAATGATGCGTGTGTATGTATGCCTATATGAATGATGAGTGTGTATGTATGCCTGTATGAATGATGCGTGTGTATGTATGCCTATACGAATGATGCGTGTGTATGTATGCCTGTACGAATGATGCGTGTGTATGTATGCCTGTATGAATGATGCGTGTGTATGTCTGCCTGAATTAATGATGAGTGTGTACGTATGCCTGTATGATTGATGCGTGTGTATGTGTGCCTGTACGAATGATGCGTGTGTGTGTATGCCTTTTTGAATGATGAGTGTGTATGTATGCCTGTATGAATGATGTGTGTGTATGTATGCCTGTATGAATGATGAGTGTGTATGTATGCCTGCATTAATGATGAGTGTGTATGTATGCCTGTATGAATGATGCGTGTGTATGTGTGCCTGTACGAATGATGCGTGTGTATGTATGCCTGTATGAATGATGAGTGTGTATGTATGCCTGTACGAATGATGCGTGTGTATGTATGCCTGTACGAATGATTCGTGTGTATGTATGTATGTATGTATGAATGATGAGTGTGTATGTCTGCCTGTATGAATGATGCGTGTCTATGTATGCCTGTACGAATGATGCGTGTGTATGTATGCCTGTATGAATGATGCGTATGTAGGTATGCATGTACGAATGATGCGTGTGTATGTATGCCTGTATGATTGATGCGTGTGTATGTATGCCTGTATGAATGATGCGTATGTATGCATGTATGAATGATGCGTGTGTATGTATGCCTGTATGAATGATGCGTGTGTATGTATGCCTGTACGAATGATGCGTGTGTATGTATGCCTGTGTGAATGATGAGTGTGTACGTCTGCCTGTATGAATGATGCGTGTGTATGTATGCATGTATGAATGATGCGTGTGTAGGTATGCATTAACGAATGATGCGTGTGTATGTATGCCTGTATGAATGATGCATGTGTATGTATGCCTGTATGAATGATGAGTGTGTATGTATGCCTGCATTAATGATGAGTGTGTATGTATGCCTGTATGAATGATGCGTGTGTATGTGTGCCTGTACGAATGATCCGTGTGTTTGTGTGCCTGTATGAATGATGAGTGTGTATGTATGCCTGTATGAATGATGCGTGTGTATGTATGCCTGTACGAATGATGCGTGTGTCTGTATGCCTGTACGAATGATGCGTGTGTATGCATACCTGTATGAATGATGCGTGTGTATGTCTGCCTGTATGAATGATGCGTGTGTACGTGTGCCTGTACGAATGATGCGTGTGTATGTATGCCTGTATGAATGATGAGTGTGTATGTATGCCTGTATGAATGATGCGTGTGTATGTATGCCTATACGAATGATGCGTGTGTATGTATGCCTGTACGAATGATGCGTGTGTATGTATGCCTGTATGAATGATGCGTGTGTATGTCTGCCTGCATTAATGATGAGTGTGTATGTATGCCTGTATGATTGATGCGTGTGTATGTGTGCCTGTACGAATGATGCGTGTGTGTGTATGCCTGTATGAATGATGAGTGTGTATGTATGCCTGTACGAATGATGCGTGTGTATGTATGCCTGTACGAATGATTCGTGTGTATGTATGCCTGTATGAATGATGAGTGTGTATGTATGCCTGTATGAATGATGCGTGTCTATGTATGTCTGTACGAATGATGCGTGTGTATGTATGCCTGTATGAATGATGCGTATGTAGGTATGCATGTACGAATGATGCGTGTGTATGTATGCCTGTATGAATGATGCGTGTGTATGTATGCCTGTATGAATGATGCGTGTGTAGGTATGCATGTATGAATGATGCGTGTGTATGTATGCCTGTATGAATGATGCGTGTGTGTGTATGCCTGTACGAATGATGCGTGTGTATGTATGCCTGTGTGAATGATGAGTGTGTCTGTCTGCCTGTATGAATGATGCGTGTGTATGTATGCCTGTATGAATGATGCGTGTGTAGGTACGCATTAACGAATGATGCGTGTGTATGTATGCCTGTATGAATGATGCATGTGTATGTATGCCTGTATGAATGATGAGTGTGTATGTATGCCTGCATTAATGATGAGTGTGTGTGTATGCCTGTATGAATGATGCGTGTGTATGTGTGCCTGTACGAATGATGCGTGTGTTTGTATGCCTGTACGAATGATGCGTGTGTATGTATGCCTGTACGAATGATGCGTGTGTATGTATGCCTGTATGAATGATGCGTGTGTATGTCTGCCTGTATGAATGATGTGTGTCTATGTATGCGGATTTGTTTTGTTTCTGGTTGTAATCATCGGAGTTTTTTTCTTCAAAATCGTGTTTTTCCGACAGATGATCACAAGTTGAAGCGGTGGGGAAAACGTTGCCGTTAAGAATGTTCGTTGTAATCGTGCTCCGTAATCGGATTGTTATCACGATTTGACGAGCCGTGGCTGGCGTGCACGTATACATCCATTCATACAGGCATACATACACACGCATCATTCGTACCGGCATACATACACACACATCATTCGTACAGGCATACATACACACGCATCATTCGTACAGGCATACATACACACACATCATTCATACAGGCATACATACACACGCATCATTCATACAGGCATACATACACAAGCATCATTCGTACAGGCATACATACACACACATCATTCATACAGGCATACATACACACGCATCATTCGTACCGGCATACATACACACACATCATTCATACAGGCATACATACACACGCATCATTCGTACAGGAATACATACACACACATCATTCATACAGGCATACATACACACGAATCATTCGTACAGGCATACATACACACGCATCATTCGTACAGGCATACATACACACTCATCATTCATACAGGCATACATACACACGCATCATTCGTACAGGCACACATACACACGCATCATTCATACAGGCATACATACACACGCATCATTCGTACAGGAATACATACACACACATCATTCATACAGGCATACATACACACGAATCATTCGTACAGGCATACATACACACGCATCATTCGTACAGGCATACATACACACTCATCATTCATACAGGCATACATACACACGCATCATTCGTACAGGCACACATACACACGCATCATTCATACAGGCATACATACACACTCATCATTAATGCAGGCATACATACACACTCATCATTCATACAGGCATACATACACACACATCATTCAAACAGGCATACATACACACTCATCATTCATACAGGCATACACACACACGCATCATTCGTACAGGCACACATACACACGCATCAATCATACAGGCATACATACACACTCATCATTAATGCAGGCAGACATACACACGCATCATTCATACAGGCATACATACACACGCATCATTCGTACAGGCATACATACACACGCATCATTCGTATAGGCATACATACACACGCATCATTCATACAGGCATACATACACACTCATCATTCATACAGGCATACATACACACGCATCATTCGTACAGGCACACGTACACACGCATCATTCATACAGGCAGACACACACACGCATCATTCATACAGGCATGCATACACACGCATCATTCGTACAGGCATACAGACACACGCATCATTCGTACAGGCATACATACACACGCATCATTCATACAGGCATACATACACACTCATCATTCAT
Organism: Paraescarpia echinospica; assembly: GCA_020002185.1. NCBI lineage: Eukaryota > Metazoa > Annelida > Polychaeta > Sabellida > Siboglinidae > Paraescarpia > Paraescarpia echinospica. Next base: position 16,716 of record JAHLWY010001184.1, on the reverse strand, counting down.
ACAGGCACACAAACATACGGATCATTCGTACAGGCACACATACACACGCATCATTCATACAGGCATACATACACACGCATCATTCATACAGGCATACATACACACGCATCATTCGTACAGGCATACATACACACTCATCATTCATACAGGCATACATACACACGCATCATTCGTACAGGCACACATACACACGCATCATTCATACAGGCATACATACACACTCATCATTAATGCAGGCATACATACACACTCATCATTCATACAGGCATACATACACACACATCATTCATACAGGCATACATACACACACATCATTCATACAGGCATACATACACACGCATCATTCGTACAGGAATACATACACACACATCATTCATACAGGCATACATACACACGAATCATTCGTACAGGCATACATACACACGCATCATTCGTACAGGCATACATACACACTCATCATTCATACAGGCATACATACACACGCATCATTCGTACAGGCACACATACACACGCATCATTCATACAGGCATACATACACACGCATCATTCGTACAGGAATACATACACACACATCATTCATACAGGCATACATACACACGAATCATTCGTACAGGCATACATACACACGCATCATTCGTACAGGCATACATACACACTCATCATTCATACAGGCATACATACACACGCATCATTCGTACAGGCACACATACACACGCATCATTCATACAGGCATACATACACACTCATCATTAATGCAGGCATACATACACACTCATCATTCATACAGGCATACATACACACACATCATTCGTACAGGCATACATACACACTCATCATTCATACAGGCATACACACACACGCATCATTCGTACAGGCACACATACACACGCATCAATCATACAGGCATATATACACACTCATCATTAATGCAGGCAGACATACACACGCATCATTCATACAGGCATACATACACACGCATCATTCGTACAGGCATACATACACACGCATCATTCGTACAGGCATACATACACACGCATCATTCATACAGGCATACATACACACTCATCATTCATACAGGCATACATACACACGCATCATTCGTACAGGTACACGTACACACGCATCATTCATACAGGCAGACATACACACGCATCATTCATACAGGCATGCATACACACGCATCATTCGTACAGGCATACATACACACGCATCATTCGTACAGGCATACATACACACGCATCATTCATACAGGCATACATACACACTCATCATTCATACAGGCACACAAACACACGGATCATTCGTACAGGCACACATACACACGCATCATTCATACAGGCATACATACACACTCATCATTAATGCAGGCATACATACACACTCATCATTCATACAGGCATACATACACATGCATCATTCATACAGGCATACATACACACGCATCATTCGTTAATGCATACCTACACACGCATCATTCATACATGCATACATACACACGCATCATTCATACAGGCAGACATACACACTCATCATTCACACAGGCATACATACACACGCATCATTCGTACAGGCATACATACACACGCATCATTCATACAGGCATACATACACACGCATCATTCATACATGCATACATACGCATCATTCATACAGGCATACATACACACGCATCAATCATACAGGCATACATACACACGCATCATTCGTACATGCATACCTACATACGCATCATTCATACAGGCATACATACACACGCATCATTCGTACAGGCATACATAGACACGCATCATTCATACAGGCAGACATACACACTCATCATTCATACATACATACATACATACACACGAATCATTCGTACAGGCATACATACACACGCATCATTCGTACAGGCATACATACACACTCATCATTCATACAGGCATACATACACACGCATCATTCGTACAGGCACACATACACACGCATCATTCATACAGGCATACATACACACTCATCATTAATGCAGGCATACATACACACTCATCATTCATACAGGCATACATACACACACATCATTCATACAGGCATACATACACACTCATCATTCAAAAAGGCATACACACACACGCATCATTCGTACAGGCACACATACACACGCATCAATCATACAGGCATACGTACACACTCATCATTAATTCAGGCAGACATACACACGCATCATTCATACAGGCATACATACACACGCATCATTCGTACAGGCATACATACACACGCATCATTCGTATAGGCATACATACACACGCATCATTCATACAGGCATACATACACACTCATCATTCATATAGGCAAACATACACACGCATCATTCGTACAGGCACACATATACACGCATCATTCATACAGGCATACATACACACTCATCATTAATGCAGGCATACATACACACTCATCATTCATACAGGCATACATACACACTCATCATTCATACAGGCATACATACACATGCATCATTCGTACAGGCACACATACACACGCATCAATCATACAGGCATACATACACACTCATCATTAATGCAGGCATACATACACACTCATCATTCATACAGGCATACATACACACGCAACATTCGTACATGCATACATACACACGCATCATTCGTACAGGCATACATACACACGCATCATTCGTACAGGCATACATACACACGCATCATTCGTACAGGCACACACACACACACGCATCATTCATACAGGCATACATACACACTCATCATTAATGCAGGCATACATACACACTCATCATTCATACAGGCATACATACACACGCATCATTCGTACATGCATACCTGCATACGCATCATTCATACAGGCATATATACACACGCATCATTCGTACAGGCATACATAGACACGCATCATTCATACAGGCAGACATACACACTCATCATTCATACAGGCATACATAGACACGAATCATTCGTACAGGCATACATACACACGCATCATTCGTACAGGCATACATACACACTCATCATTCATACAGGCATACATACACACGCATCATTCGTACAGGCACACATACACACGCATCATTCATACAGGCATACATACACACTCATCATTAATGCAGGCATACATACACACTCATCATTAATGCAGGCATACATACACACTCATCATTCATACAGGCATACATACACACGCATCATTCGTACATGCATACATACACACGCATCATTCGTACAGGCATACATACACACGCATCATTCGTACAGGCATACATACACACGCATCATTCGTACATGCATACATACACACGCATCATTCGTACAGGCATACATACACACGCATCATTCGTACAGGCATACATACACACGCATCATTCGTACAGGCACACACACACACGCATCATTCATACAGGCATACATACACACTCATCATTAATGCAGGCATACATCCACACTGATCATTCATACAGGCATACATACACACGCATCATTAATACAGGCATACATACACACGCATCATTCATACAGGCATACATAAACACACATACGTACATGCATACACGTCTACATTATGTTTTGTTATATAAATACAGTGACTCGACCAAGGTGGGCTGAACAAGTGGAGAGAATGGAAGAAGAACGGTTAGCAAAGACATATGCCCAGAGAGTGGATGGGACAAGGGCACGACGGCGACTTCATACATGCATACATACATACGCACGCACGCACGCACACACACACGCTCGCACGCACGCACACACACATACATACATACATACATGCATATATACATACATGCAAAATCGCACACACGCGCGCGCGCACACACACACACGCACGAACACACTAGCAATTTGAACCGGGGTAAAACTAATGCGGTGCGAAACCCCCTCAAGGAGGTGGATTAGTTTAAACCGGTTTAACTCTTTGAGCCGGTTTAGATTTTGTAGTATGAACGCTCCATGGGAGCGAAACCGGATTCGCACCTGATTAAAACTGCTCTAGTGTGAACGGGGTTATAACTAGGTGCCTATTTATGTATTGTCGTACCCGTGACAGCGTTGTGGTACACTAGTTCGAAATAGTATGGCATAGCGTTAATACATTAGTTGTGGCCTGTGGTAATTTCAGCGGTTCGTCTTATTATGACACAGTCTAGTCCATTGCGACCCTGTTTCATGTCGGCCGATATGCACGGCGAGTTATGCTAATAATTCGACTACACAATGCATATATAATCATAGCGCGATCATTCGATTTGAGGATGAATATTAGGCGGCAACGTAACTTGCATATAATTACATACTGCACGCATCTAGTTAACTGCGAGAGGTATATGTTTAGCTGGCAATAACACGTCTATAGGCTACTAATATTATCGACAGTGAATAAACCAGGTGGAGCGACGATTTATTTGTTAAGCCGATAAGAACACAATTGATGTCAAACCGTATTGTCGGATTTTCAAAACTGCCAAATATGCTCCATTTTGTCGCTCAAATGGGGTGTTGCGATCCTTTGTCATGTCGGCCGATATGCACGGCTACACAATGCATATAATCATAGTGCGATAATTCGATCTGAAGATTAATATTGGGCGGCAACGCAACTTGCATATAATTACACACGGCACACTTCTAGTTAACTGCGAGAGATATATGTTTAGCTGGCAATATCACGTATGTAGGCTACCAATAAGATCGGCAGTGAATAAACCAGGTGGAGTGACGATTTGTTAAGTCGATAAAAACACGATTGATGTCAATCAATATTGTCGTAATTTCAAAACCGGCAACTATGCTCCATTCAGTCACACAAACGGGGCGTTTTTTTGTGTTAAGATTGGCTGCTGACAATTTACTCATTTAATGATATCACCAGTTCGTAGCGGGCCTTCAATAGAACACCGACGTCTTTGTGTTCGGATTTCAAAATACATATAACTAGAAATACGTATAAAGTTATGCTTCTCCTTGGTCGACAATTTCTAGCAGCTTTTTACATGATGATAGGTTGAATAGTGATACAGACATGACAAGCATTACTTATGTTTTGGGTGCTTGCTATGAAACTGAACAATGTGAAATTATATCTGCATACAACAACTTTCAAACATGTGTATGTCCGTGACGTGGCGCAACTTTGACACATCACACGTCTTTCAAAATCTTATGTCTTTAGAAGTTCCTCAAAAATCGTGAAGGGTTTTGTCCGTGAGAGGTTATGGCCTACACTCCAGATGAACACCTGCATTGTACGTCTGTTCATCCGCGGTCCAGACAGCATGATGCACTATACATATAGTTGGGTCATATACAAAGATAGTTGGTTCAACGAGTTGTGTCCTGCAGTAAACAATATGCATACGTCTTAGGTAGTCATTCCCTGGCTTAGTACCTTAATACCTTACAATCGTTGATGCCATACAGTGCAACATCGTTAGGTTCACTGAAGGCTATCATGATTAGATTAAAAACATAGAACTGTTCCATTTACCACGCTCACACGCATATAATTACAGCGATAAATACATAATAGTTCCAAAGTACGTGACCACGACCAGTGGTCATTGGGCCAGAGAGCTACTGTATATATCGCACAGTGGGGTGGAGGGAGTGAGGGACAGATGAAACAAAGATGACGGACTGACAAACTAGAATCCAATGTACACCCATGAGGTTATTCAGCAACACCTTGAATGACAAACATCGCCAATGAGAGGCATCGCTATTGGTAAATAAACAAAACTAAACAATAAATAGTATTCCAGATTACAAGATTTAACAAGATTGCCATCCAGAGAATTAACTCTAGATGGCAGGTGGACAAGGAAGCCCTTTGGCTTATCGAGAGTCCAACCCTTTTATCTACATATATCCATCCCTTCTGAGGTATGTGTCGATTTTATTTTTAAACATATTCACACTGCTAGCACCCACACAATCATCAGATAATCTGTTCCATTCATTCACAGTCCTTTGTGAAAATGAGAACTTTCTCACGTCTAATCTACACTGCTCCTTTACTAATGTAACTTCATGTCCTCTAGTCTTTCTATCTTTCTTAACTGAAAAAAACATATTTCTATCAATATTTTCATAACCATTCAATATTTTAAACACTTCTATCTGATCTCCTCTCAATCTCCTGGTCTCTAGTGTTGTTAAACCACATTCTTTTAGGCGTTTTTCATAACTAAGATCCCTCAGTTTTGGTATCATTTTAGTCGCTCTCCTCTGTACTCTTTCTAGCATATCTACGTCCTTCTTGCGGTATGGCCTCCACGCTTGTATACAATATTCTAAATGAGACCTAACTATTGTTTTGTACAGCGGTATTATTAGTTCTTTTTCTTTATATGCTATTCCACAGCAGAAGTATTCTGTCGGCCGACGCTTGGCGTCTGCGGTTATTTATAGAACAGTGTGGTGCAGGCGATAAGTTTGCCGGTGTTAGTTCTCGTGAACACAAGACAAGCGTGCGCTGCATCTAGTGATTGTGTTGTTGATAAGGATTTATTTATTTAGTGTTGTTTGTTTGCAACAGTATATGTTGAACGCATTACCAAGTGACGCACAATTTGTGCATTAATATATATTTCGAAATTGGATGAAAAATGTAATGAGACAATTAACGATTGTACCCGTTACCGTTTTTAATATTTAATTAACGTTCACGCTGAATGTAGCAACTGATTTACATATTCGGTTGATCATTTCTAGATTATTATTTTATCGGGTAGGGGGTAGCCCAAATCGTCTCACACACACACACACACACGCACACGCACACGCACACGCACACGCACACGCACACGCACACGCACACACACACACACACATATATATATATAAATATATCTATATATATATACATATATAGTGCTTAATTCTTATCAGTTAATGCGTTGACATATTGCCACATCTTTGCCATGTGTCGATTGTACTTGTCAGAACTCCGGCACTAAGATGCATGTCGGGACACTTATACTTGGAAACAGATGTGTCCGCTGAAGAGAGGTCCCGGCTACTGTAGACGCTTTATATAGAGTTCGTTATACATTAACCATGCGACGGCGACACGGACTGTGCTGTCCGTTATTATCACACCTGTGTTATAATTCAAGTCTGAGCTTTGGCGTAACAGTCTTGAAGATGAATATCCAACTTAACAAAGTGTGTGTGCGTGTGTGGGGGGTGTGCGCGCGTGGGTGAGTGTGTGTTCGTGGGTGTGCGAATGCGAGCGTGCGTGCGTGTATGTGTATAATGCGTGTGTGTATACGTGTGTGCGTGCGTGCGTGCGTGCGTGCGTGCGTGCGTGCGTGCGTGCGTGCGTGCGTGCGTGCGTGCGTGCATGAATGGTTGTACACGATTACGGGCGAAGAATGTGACGTTTCATGCGTCGTCGAAACCTACAATTATTAGTCGTGGATATCGGCGGTCTGCTACCTCTATGACTTCAGTAACGGGGCTAATCATATCCGGCCACGATAATTGCAGTGGACCGTAGTCTCGCTTAACCGATTCTCGCCTGGCTCAGAGTCGCGTTTTGACTGCCCACCTGTTGACAACCATGAGAGCTGCCACCTAGTGAATATGCATGTGATTAAAAGGCACTAAACTACAATAAAGTTTAATGTCTGTTTATTTTTGTGTGTCACGTTGTTACACTATAGTATTATCTGATAAAAGTGTATCTTTATTTAATTTGTTATTTCATTGTTGGCCTGAGAGCCAATCATCGTCTCTACCCGAATCTGGGGTAAAGCCCCCTACCGGTAACATTGGCTTTAGCTTAATAATCCAGGCCGTACTGAGGGACCAATGCTGCCACCTTACGGTGTCTGGATAATCGAGGCGAAGTGGAACATTGATATCGGTAATAACTAGGTGTGGGTAAAGCTGTTGAACACGATTCTTGCGTCTGTTGTTTGAGTGAGTAATGGATTATAACCACTGGTCGTTGGTCACAATACTTGGCACCATTTCTACTGTAATGGTCGGTCGTATCGAATGCCACACCCAGATTACCAAGTACGCCACTAGTCATGACTTATGGACTAATTATTCACCAATTTTCAATCAAGGATGTGTTTATATAAATATGTAGAAAACGTTGTGCTAGATTTAGGGTGTGTTCTACGTGAACGCTACAAATTTTTGTTTAGTATGAGTATTCCGTCCCATTGCTGACACAACTTTAAGTTTTTAGACATGTGTACTAGTGTTTTGTTTTTGTACAGTTCGTTTCGTGATTGTTTTTCTTCTGCAGTGAAAATATAGTTACAATAGGGCCTGCAAGTCTCGCACCTCGTTTTCGATCTGGACTCATCTGCCGAAATCGGCTCCATTTCCGCCAGCTTAAATAATGCGGATTTGTTTTGTTTCTGGTTGTAATCATCGGAGTTTTTTTCTTCAAAATCGTGTTTTTCCGACAGATGATCACAAGTTGAAGCGGTGGGAAAAACGTTGCCGTTAAGAATGTTCGTTGTATTCGTGCACCTTAATCGAATTGTTATCACGATTTGACGAGCCATGGCTGGCGTGCACGTATACATTCATTCATACAGGCATACATACACACGTATCATTCGTACAGGCATACATACACACACATCATTCATACAGGCATACATACACACGCATCATTCGTACCGGCATACATACACACACATCATTCATACAGGCATACATACACACACATCATTCGTACAGGCATACATACACACGCATCATTCATACAGGCATACATACACACGCATCATTCGTACAGGCATACCTACACACGCATCATTCATACAGGCATACATAGACACGCATCATTCGTACAGGCATACATAGACACGCATCATTCATACAGGCAGACATACACACGCATCATTCATACAGGCATACATACACACGCATCATTCGTACAGGCATACATACACACGCATCATTCATACAGGCATACATACACACTCATCATTCATACAGGCACACAAACACACGCATCATTCGTACAGGCACACATACACACGCATCATTCATACAGGCATACATACACACTCATCATTAATGCAGGCATACATACACACTCATCATTCATACAGGCATACATACACACGCATCATTCATACAGGCAGACATACACACTCATCATTCACACAGGCATACATACACACGCATCATTCGTACAGGCATACATACACACGCATCATTCGTACAGGCATACATACACACGCATCATTCATACAGGCATACATACACACGCATCATTCATACAGGCATACATACACACGCATCATTCGTACATGCGTACCTACACACGCATCATTCATACAGGCAGACATACACACGCATCATTCATACAGGCATATATACACACGCATCATTCGTACAGGCATACATACACACGCATCATTCATACAGGCACACAAACACACGCATCATTCGTACAGCCACACATACACACGCATCATTCATACAGGCATACATACACACTCATCATTAATGCAGGCATACATACACACTCATCATTCATACAGGCATACATACACATGCATCATTCATACAGGCATACATACACACGCATAATTCGTAAATGCATACCTACACACGCATCATTCATACAGGCATACATACACACGCATCATTCATACAGGCAGATATACACACTCATCATTCACACAGGCATACATACACACGCATCATTCGAACAGGCATACATACAGACGCATCATTCGTACAGGCATACATACACACGCATCATTCATACATGCATACATACACACGTATCATTCATACAGGCATACATACACACGCATCATTCATACAGGCATACATACACACGCATCATTCGTACATGCATACCTACATACGCATCATTCATACAGGCATACATACACACGCATCATTCGTACAGGCATACATAGACACGCATCATTCATACAGGCAGACATACACACTCATCATTCATACAGGCATACATACACACGAATCATTCGTACAGGCATACATACACACGCATCATTCGTACAGGCATACATACACACTCATCATTCATACAGGCATACATACACACGCATCATTCGTACAGGCACACATACACACGCATCATTCATACAGGCATACATACACACTCATCATTATTGCAGGCATACATACACACTCATCATTCATACAGGCATACATACACACACATCATTCATACAGGCATACATACACACTCATCATTCATACAGGCATACACACACACGCATCATTCGTACAGGCACACATACACACGCATCAATCATACAGGCATACATACACACTCATCATTAATGCAGGCAGACATACACACGCATCATTCATACAGGCATACATACACACGCATCATTCGTACAGGCATACATACACACGCATCATTCGTACAGGCACACATACACACGCATCAATCATACAGGCATACATACACACTCATCATTAATGCAGGCATACATACACACTCATCATTCATACAGGCATACATACACACGCATCATTCGTACATGCATACATACACACGCATCATTCGTACAGGCATACATACACACGCATCATTCGTACAGGCATACATACACACGCATCATTCGTACAGGCACACACACACGCATCATTCATACAGGCATACATACACACTCATCATTAATGCAGGCATACATACACACTCATCATTCATACAGGCATACATACACACGCATCATTAATACAGGCATACATACACACGCATCATTCATACAGGCATACATACACACACATACGTACATGCATACACGTCTACATTATGTTTTGTTATATAAATGCAGTGACTCGACCAAGGTGGGCTGAACAAGTGGAGAGAATGGAAGAAGAACGGTTAGCAAAGGCAGATGCCCAGAGAGTTGATGGGACAAGGGCACGACGGCGACTTCATACATGCATACATACATACGCACGCACGCACACACACACGCTCGCACGCACGCACGCACGCACACACACACACACACATACATACATACATACATACATACATACATACATACATGCATATATACATACATGCAAAATCGCACACACGCGCGCGCGCGCGCGCACACACACACACACGCACGAACACACTAGCAATTTGAACCGGGGTAAAACTAATGCGGTGCGAAACCCCCTCAAGGAGGTGGATTAGTTTAAACCGGTTTAACTCTTTGAGCCGGTTTAGATTTTGTAGTATGAACGCTCCATGGGAGCGAAACCGGATTCGCACCTGATTAAAACTGCTCTAGTGTGAACGGGGTTATAACTAGGTGCCTATTTATGTATTGTCGTACCCGTGACAGCGTTGTGGTACACTAGTTCGAAATAGTATGGCATAGCGTTAATACATTAGTTGTGGCCTGTGGTAATTTCAGCGGTTCGTCTTATTATTACACAGTCTAGTCCATTGCGACCCTGTTTCATGTCGGCCGATATGCACGGCGAGTTATGCTAATAATTCGACTACACAATGCATATATAATCATAGCGCGATCATTCGATTTGAGGATGAATATTGGGCGGCAACGTAACTTGCATATAATTACATACTGCACGAGTCTAGTTAACTGCGAGAGGTATATGTTTAGCTGGCAATAACACGTCTATAGGCTACTAATATTATCGACAGTGAATAAACCAGGTGGAGCGACGATTTGTTAAGCCGATAAGAACACAATTGATGTCAAACCGTATTGTCGGATTTTCAAAACTGCCAAATATGCTCCATTTTGTCGCTCAAATGGGGTGTCGCGATCCTTTGTCATGTCGGCCGATATGCACGGCTACACAATGCATATAATCATAGTGCGATAATTCGATCTGAGGATGAATATTGGGCGGCAACGCAACTTGCATATAATTACACACGGCACACTTCTAGTTAACTGCGAGAGGTATATGTTTAGCTGGCAATATCACGTATGTAGGCTACCAATAAGATCGGCAGTGAATAAACCAGGTGGAGTGACGATTTGTTAAGCCGATAAAAACACGATGGATGTCAATCAATATTGTCGTAATTTCAAAACCGGCAACTATGCTCCATTCAGTCACATAAACGGGGCGTTTTTCTGTGTTAAGATTGGCTGCTGACAATTTACTCATTTAATGATATCACCAGTTCGTAGCGAGCCTTCAATAGAACACCGACGTCTTTGTGTTCGGATTTCAAAATACATATAACTAGAAATACGTATAAAGTTATGCTTCTCCTTGGTCGACAATTTCTAGCAGCTTTTTACATGATGATAGGTTGAATAGTGATACAGACATGACAAGCATTACTTATGTTTTGGGTGCTTGCTATGAAACTGAACAATGTGAAATTATATCTGCATACAACAACTTTCAAACATGTGTATGTCCGTGACGTGGCGCAACTTTGACACATCACACGTCTTTCAAAATCTTATGTCTTTAGAAGTTCCTCTAAAATCGTGAAGGGTTTTGTCCGTGAGAGGTTATGGCCTACACTCCAGATGAACACCTGCATTGTACGTCTGTTCCTCCGCGGTCCAGACAGCATGATGCACTATACATATAGTTGGGTCATATACAAAGATAGTTGGCTCAACGAGTTGTGTCCTGCAGTAAACAATATGCATACGTCTTAGGTAGTCATTCCCTGGCTTAGTACCTTAATACCTTACAATCGTTGATGCCATACAGTGCAACATCGTTAGATTCACTGAAGGCTATCATGATTAGATTAAAAACAGAACTGTTCCATTTACCACGCTCACACGCATATAATTACAGCGATAAATACATAATAGTTCCAAAGTACGTGACCACGACCAGTGGTCATTGGGCCAGAGAGCTACTGTATATATCGCACAGTGGGGTGGAGGGAGTGAGGGACAGATGAAACAAAGATGACGGACTGACAAACTAGAATCCAATGTACACCCATGAGGTTATTCAGCAACACCATGAATGACGAACATCGCCAATGAGAGGCATCGCTATTGGTAAATAAACAAAACTAAACAATAAATAGTATTCCAGATTACAAGATTTAACAAGATTGCCATCCAGAGAATTAACTCTAGATGGCAGGTGGACAAGGAAGCCCTTTGGCTTATCGAGAGTCCAACCCTTTTATCTACATATATCCATCCCTTCTGACGTATGTGTCGATTTTATTTTTAAACATATTCACACTACTAGCACCCACACAATCATCAAATAATCTGTTCCATTCATTCACAGTCCTTTGTGAAAATGAGAACTTTCTCACGTCTAATCTACACTGCTCCTTTACTAATGTAACTTCATGTCCTCTAGTCTTTCTATCTTTCTTAACTGAAAAAAACATATTTCTATCAATATTTTCATAACCATTCAATATTTTAAACACTTCTATCTGATCTCCTCTCAATCTCCTGGTCTCTAGTGTTGTTAAACCACATTCTTTTAGGCGTTTTTCATAACTAAGATCCCTCAGTTTTGGTATCATTTTAGTCGCTCTCCTCTGTACTCTTTCTAGCATATCTATGTCCTTCTTGCGGTATGGCCTCCACGCTTGTATACAATATTCTAAATGAGGCCTAACTATTGTTTTGTACAGCGGTATTATTAGTTCTTTTTCTTTATATGCTATATTTCGCCTAATCAATCCAAGGATTTGATTTCCCTTTGAAGCTGCAATTCCACACTGCTCTGAAACCTTCATGTCAGCACTAATTGTCAGCCCTAAGTCTTTTTCTTTTACAGTAGTACTTAGTACAGTTCCCCCCATTGTATATTCTACATATTCGTTCCCATGTCCTGTGTGGAGGCATTTACATTTCCCAAAATTGAACAACATTTGACACTTTTCAGACCATTTGATCAACCTGTCAAGATCATCTTGTAAATGCTGTCTATCACCATCACTTTCAATCCTTCTAAACACTTTTGTATCATCTGCAAATTTCAACACCTTGCTAGCTATATCATCGTCCAAATCGTTTATATATATTAAGAATAATATAGGTCCCAGTACTGATCCCTGTGGAACCCCACTCAAAACTGATTTCCAGTTTGAAGCCTCCCCATCAACAACTACCCGTTGTCTTCTGTCAATCAGCCATTTTTCTATCCAGTTAATTATACCATTTCCTATGCCATGGGCCTTTAGTTTAAGCAGTAATCTTTGATGTGGCACTTTGTCGAAAGCTTTTTGAAAATCTAAGTAGATGATATCTACTGGTGATCCATCATCTACCCACTTAGTGATATCTTCCAAAAACATAACATATTTGTTAAGCATGACCTCGCTTTTAGAAACCCATGTTGAGATGGGTTTATCAAGTTATGTTTAACAAGAAAATCCACCATGTGATCTTTAATTAGTCTTTCTAATAATTTACAAATCACTGATGTTAAACTCACTGGTCTATAGTTCTCTGACTTGTTTCTCGAACCTTTTTTAAATAACGGTATAATGTTTGCTTCTTTCCATTCTAAAGGAACCACTCCCTCTTCTAATGACAAGTTGAAAACTGTTGCAAGCGGTATGCTAATTTGTTCTACAATTTCCACTAGTAGTTTGGGTGGAATACCATCCACTCCAGGTGATTTATTTTCCTTCATAGCCCTAATTTTCTTAGCTACCATTTCTGGGGTTACAATTAACTGTCTTAAATAGTCTGATTCTGCCCCCTTGAACTTAGCCTCTGGTACTGGCAGTGAACTAGTGTCTTCTCTGGTAAACACTGAACTAAAATACTCATTTAGGTCTTCAGCCATTAAGAATCCTTCTGATATTATATTTCCAGCGCTATCTTCTAGAGGACCGACCTTATCCTGAACTTTCTGTTTGCTTCGAACATACGCATAAAAACTCTTGCTGTCATGTTTTATATTACAAGCTAATTTATGTTCATAGCTTCTCTTTGAATTTCTAATTTCAGCTGTAGCTTGGTTTAGTGCATCTTTATAAATGTTGTAGTCTTCGTCATTGCCAGTACGTCTATATGACTTCCACATCATTTGTTTATACTTAATTTTTCTAATGGCTTCTTTCGATAAGTATTTCTTTCTGGTCCGTTTCCCTTGTTTTTTGAAGGGAACAAATTTATCTACGATGCACTCTATTTCATTCTTTAAGATATTCCAGCATTCTGTTGCTGTCTTATTCTTCAGTGTATTATTCCAGTCTATCTTTGCTAAATATTTCCTCATTTCCTTATATCTTCCTTTGTGGAAATTTCTCCTCAACTGCTTTTTATTATTTCTTTCTGATTTTACTTTGATGGTAAAATGTATCTGGTTGTGATCACTACTTCCCAGAGGCTCACATAATTTAACATTGTCAACTAATTCATTCTGTGAGGACAAAACTAAGTCTAACACATTCTCTCCCCTGGTTGGTTCTAGCACATGTTGAGAAAGGAAACTATCTTGTACTAAAACTAAAAACTTGTGGTACTCACTACCCATACTCTGTAGAGATTTCCATTGTATATGCCCATGGTTAAAATCCCCCATAATAACACAGTCCCGTTTGCTCACTTGCCTTATAGCGTTTTGTATTTTTTCATTCTCTTCTATGCTTATGTTTGGACTTCGATAAACTAATCCAACCGTTAACGTTGAGTTTCCTGTAACTATGTTACACCAAACAGCTTCTTCGCAATCTGCTTCTCTGTCTAATTTTATTTCATAAGCCTGGATAGATTCTTTAATATATAAAATAACTCCATCTCCCCTTCTTCCTATTCTATCTTTCCTAAACATTACATATCCTGTCAGTCCCAATTCGGCATCTGATATATCGGTGGTTGCCCAAGATTCGGTTATACCTATTATGTGAGGGTCAATATCTTCTACCATAATGTTTAGTTCATTTCTTTTGTTTACTATACTCCTTGCATTTAAACAAACACATTTATACCCAACTTCAGAACAGTTTTCCAGACTGTTCTTTGCTGAATTATTTTTGCTGCCTTTATCTATGCCTCCAGTTTCAGGCTTCTCTGCGAGTCCCCCCTGCGAATTTAGTTTAAATAGATGCAACCTGTCCCACTGTCAACAGATCGCAGCAGATTCTCTGAGAATACTGCTGCCCCCTTTCCACTTAGATGGAGGCCATCTCTCATGTACATATCTTCTCTCCCAACAAAGTACCCCATAAATCTATGAATCCCACGCCCTCTTCTTCACACATCTGCTCAACTAGTGCGTTGATCGCCATCCTCTTACAGTTTCTGTATGTTGCCCCCTTCCTCCCATTACTGGCAAAATTCCTGAGAGAACAACCTGTTCCACTCTTGTCTTCTTTAGCTTCCTCACTAGATGTCTGTACTTCTGAACTATACCAGTTGTTCCCTCCTTGTCTGCATTGTTTGTCCCAACGTGTACTAGTATAGACCCTCCCTTGCCATGTCCCAATACCTTCTCTACCCTTTCGGTCACATGCTGTATCCTAGCCCCCGGTAGACATACAACAACGTCCTTCCCTCGCATATAGTCTTGTCTGTTTTTCTCAGAATTGAATCGCCCATAAACACTCTCTCTTTTCTCCTTGCCCTCTCAATCACTGCCTCGGAGTAGCTCCTCCGGTTTGCATATGTCTGGTTGTTGTCTTTTCCTCTTGTCGTCTTCTCTCCTGTCACATTCTCTTCCATTCCCTTCTTTACTGTCGTGTTTTCTCTTGTCCCCTTTCCTCCTGTCATCTTCTCTTCTAGCACATTTATTCTCACTTCCTTTCGTCCCTTCTTCTTTCCTCCCA